>JAJHUR010091166.1:0-33954 GCA_027495735.1 Lutjanus campechanus
AGGTTCTCCACCCTCATTTGGTGCTTTCACAGGGATTCAAGTCCACACTGCTGTAGGCAGGTTTTCCATTGTGCAGGTTCTCAATAGTTTGTTTGAAGGTGTAGTTGCGCCTGATTTTGGAGAGCTGGTATCCTTTTCTCTTAGGTTCAGCTGTATTCAGACATTCAGATATTACAGAAATGTAGGACACCTCGCTTTCTTGTTCCTCTGTTTCGAGCTCTTCTTCTAACACCCGCGGGGCCTCTGGTGGTTCCTTTTCCTCAACACAGTCTCCTTTAGTTTGATCTTGGAGGCTCTCTTCTATGCAGCTTTTCTGCTCACTGGTGTCTGAAAACAATTATTTTTGCACTTTATTGAATAACCCTAGAACAAAACAGGTTTCGGCTCCATTTCTAAGACCCCATTCTAAGTTTGCTCATAATATTTCTGGTGTTTATTGCCTTTGTGGAGAAAATTCTACCCCATGGTGGGGGTTTTTTCAACAACTTTGCATGTGCATTGCTAATAGTGCTAGTTTGTCATTATATTTTATATGTGACATGAATTGAGTGCTCACCTGCATATGTCTTGGTATCCTCCTGTGGAGTGCCTCGTGGCTCTGGCTGATTCTCCTCTAACTTGGCTTTTGCCAAAACCTGTCCCTGCGTAATTTCTATTATCACAGACTTCTGCACTGGACTGTGGCAACACTGAAATGATACAGGCTTTATTAGTATAACAGCACAATTTATTTACTTTAATTATTTGGATAATAGAACAAAGTCATCAATGACAAAAATATAGATCTGAAAATAGAGGTAAGGAAACATCCTCAAATGTCCTGAATCATATACCTGGTTCACAGAACTCTCCTGCTCCTCCAGCCTCTCTTCAGTGTCAGAATATTCCAACTCCAACAGATTGACAGCCTGAGTGGGGAGAGGGATTAATCCATCTGTTTGAACCATCTTGCTTTCTCTGCCTGTAAATCACAAAAGCCTGTTAGACATAAGCCAGTAAATGAAAACAAATTAGATATGGCCAAACTGAGCTGGAGTATTTTTTATGTTTGTATACCTGTTTTGGTAGATCCTTTTAAGAATCTGTGGGAGTAAATATTGTGTGCCTCCAGTTCTCTCTGTCTATCCTGTATAGGAGAAAACAAAAGATCTACTGTACAGTCTGATATCAGATATCTATCTTACATTAGCAACTAATGCAACCACGTGACTGTTTGGAATACCATAAAAACTTCATTCTATTTTAAAGTCTATGCGTACAAAATGCTTACATAGAACTTCAAATTAACGTGCTTAGTTTTCTCTGTGTCATTGGTGACCCACAAGCAGGAAGTACACCATCAAACACGAGCAGTCAGTATCAGTGGTTCACTAATGGGCAATCTTCTGAGGAAAATATTGATCCAGACATCTTAACCAAGTTCTCTCACAAATTGGGTAATCTGAATTCAATTGGGATATGCATAACATTCTAATTATGGGGTTCAAAACCCTCTGGAGCTACTTAGATTAGGAAATTATAATACCACTGCTAGCATCCCTGAAGACAGAAACGTGTAATTAACAATACTATAAGTTAACAATGACTACATATGTAATACTGTAACAAATATTTACAGGGAAACAGCTCTTTGCAGCTTACCTGAATGTCCCTGCTTAGCTGAAGTATTAGCGCTTGCTGATAGCAGGATAGTTTCTTTGCCTCATTGGTCTTTCTTTGTTCAGTGACTAATTGGCGATTGAAGGAGGCCTGGCACAACTCAAGATTCTTCTCCAAGTCCTAGAAAATCGTGTTGATGACAAAGTGAACAAAGGAATTAAATTATAAAAATCCCCATTTCTATTTACAACGGTCAGCCACAACATTAAAATCACCCGCCGAATATTGTAATAATGTGTAGGTCTCCCTCATGCCACCAACAGCTCCGACCCATCAAGACGTTGGACTCCATAAGACCTCTGAAGGTGTCATGTGGTATCTGGCACCAGGATGTTAGCAGCAGAAGGCCTGTAAATTGTGAGGTGGGCCCTCCGGGGATTTGAGTTCTTGTTCCAGCACATCCAACAGATGCTTGTTTGGATTCAGATAAGGAGAATTTGGAGGTCTTCTCCCATTGTTCTGTGGTCCAGTACATGTGCTCATTGTAGGCACTTTCAGCGGTCAGCATGGGCACTCAGACAGGTCTATATAGCTCCATACACAGCAAGCTGCGACGCGCCGTGTCTGTTCTGACACCTTTATGGACAACTTTTTCAGTAATTTGTGCTACAGTAGCCCTTCTGTGCGATTGGACCAGATCAGAGCCTTGGGCACTCATGACCCTGTTGCTGACTCACCAGTTGTCCTTCCTTGGGACAGTTTTGGGAGGTACAAAGCACTCCACATGGAGTTTTGGAGATGCTCGGGCCCAGCTGTCTAGCCATTGCTAAACACTCGGATCCACGTTTTCCCATTTTTCCTGCTTCCAGCATAACTTAAAGAACTGACTGTTTACTTACTGCCTAATATATCCCACCCCTTGACAGGTGCCAACTGAAATTAGATGATCAGTGTTATGTGGTTTTAATATTGTGGCTATCCCTAATATAGTGGGGTGACCCTGCACCCCCCCACACATATCTAATTCTAAACAGTATCACCCACCACCAACCCACCCTCCTGCTTCTCCATACCAGTATCCTCTTGTCCTTCTCCTCCAGCTCTGCAGTGGCATTGGTCAGTCTGAGGGTGAGCGCCTCCCTCTCCAGCAGGTTTTGATCCTGGCTGAGCAGCTGTAGGTGCTGGAGAGTGGCCTTTGTGTTCAGCAACTTGTTTTCTGTAGCTTGGAGATGCCTTGCCAGAGTGTCGCGGCAGGCGCGGGTCTCACGGAGCATCCCCTGCAGGACTCGGGCCTCATTCTTGTGCTTGGTGATGATCTGGAAACAGGTGAAGATTATGTGAAGAATGATTAGGAAAATTGCTGTAATTAGCACTGGGAAATTATGCAGGTGTTCATTGGAGAATTGGACAAAGATAGGGGGAAAATGAGGGGCAAAAAAAAAAAAACAGCTTTAGAAATTTGAATAATGGAGGTAGATGTGAGGATCGGGGCCCACAAAAAGATGTTTTTGTGGCACCAACTGTACTGGGCAGTGAGTGTAAGAGACACCAAAGTGACAAAACCTGGCTGTCTTCTGAGTCTTGGAAGTGCTGCAGTGCCACCATGTGGCGGTGCTGGAGCCTCTTCAGCAGCTTGTTCTCAGACCTGGCCTCGCTTAACTGCTGCTGCAGGTCCGACACCTGGCTCTTCAACTCCCTGATGCTGGTCAAGTTGGCAAACAGGTTCCTGGGCCCTGAAACCTGCAGGGGCTTTATTGGGGGCAACTTCAGGACTTGGTGGCTTGCAGCATGGTATGTCTTCTTCCTGTGTGGCCCATGTGCTTTTTTACCCAAAGAAAAGAGAAAAAAATAACTTGATAGTATGAATTACAATGTGTTTACTCATAAACAACATAAGTCCATCTACACAGCTATTAAATCATGTTAAATAACATGCCTTTTTGTCTTGGCGTTGGTCCTTGCCACTTGTCTGCTGACTTAGCATCTGTGCTCTTGACTGGAAGCGAGTTAGCTTGGTCTTCATAGTCAGAGGAGTAGGGTGAACTATTATAGCCACAGTGGAGGGTGGAGGGAGTTGACCACCTGGAGGTGTCAGTGCTGCAGCTCACAACATCACTGTCAACCTCCTTATGAGCCTGTCTCATCAGGCTCTGTTGCCTCGCACACATCACTTCTTTTATAGGCTTCTCAACCCTGAGAAAAGACGAGCAATTTAAGGAAAAGATAGGTTTTAATATAAATTTACACACAGTCAAAATGAGGTAGAATATCATTTGGCAGTTAAAATAATATACAAGATGCTTAAGATGTTAATAAACCAAACTAATTTGCTTTTCTGAAAGCCTCAAGAGCTGTTTTATTCAAACACTTGTACCTGTACTCCCTGTTTAGAGTTTGTTAACAAAACCTTCCTGTTTTGATTCCTACAATATTTCACTGAGCCCCTCCTTATAAATGCCACATTGTTAATGTTACAATTTGAATAGTTTGTGGTGAAAATTAAAAATTTTGATGCAAAAATAACTGAACAATCGGTATATCTATCAGAACAATCGTAATAATTTTTTTTTTACCATATCATGCAGCATCAGCTATCTCTCTGGTGTTTACAGATAAATGACAGATCCTGAGTGTTCTACCTTTAAGGAACATTGTTTTTCCACATTTTGAATTGATGTTGAAAATTTGAAATAAAGGCGATCATACCTTTTCTTGCTTTTGAAAACAGCTGTCTTTTCACTCCTGTTGCACCCTACTGACAGTATAGATTGTAAATAATCAATGCTAACTTTTAGCAACGGTTGCCAAGGACCTTTTTGTAAAGACACTTTCACGGTTGTCATGGTAACCTGCAGGCTAATTGGTCAAGGGGAAACACTTAGTCATTATAGTTTTTTGTTGTTGTTTTTTTGTTTGTTATTTTGTGTTTGTTTACAGACAGTGGCGAGCAGAGTGACGCCTCCATGCTCAGTTAATCATATCCCAGTTTCATATCAACCTCAGCTGAGGTACGTAGCATAAATCATTTCCCATTTTGTTGTGGAACCTGCTCTAGGACCCCAAACAGGCCCGTGTTCCTGCGTTTGGAAACCAAAGACTTACAGCCTATAGTGCTGGTCAGTGCTATTTCTGTCCATATATGCACTCAGCAAGGAGCTGGAGACGAACTCCACTGTCCCCTGCGCCGACGGACAGCTGAAGTTGCCAATCAGTCTGTGTGGTGCTGCGCCTCTAGGGGCCAACCCGCCAATCCTGCACTAATGGAGCCTGGACAAAAATAACCTAAGCGGTGTGTGTGTTTGTGTGTGTGTGTGATCTCAGTGCTATGTCTCCGTCCTCGGTGCGCTCTAATAATAGGGGAGGCTGTCTGCTCCTTTAAGAGCCTACTTGTTGCATTCTCTGCATTAAATATATTGTAACAAAATGGTTATCAAAGTATTTCTCGCTTCTTCATCGGGATCCACTGCGGTAAGCTTTCTGCCCGTGTGATTAATTTCTCATTAAAGTAAACTTTGCTGGTAGTTCTCCTTAAACCAAGCAGGACTTTCGACCACACTCACTGAAGAGCGTTAAACCTCGATAATTAATGCCACTCGCCTGTTATTTTGCCTAACTGAAACCTGTTTGCATGTTTATGTCTGATTCATGCTTATATCGAGGCTTGTGCGGTGCTTCACGACTTTGTTTAATTATGTCGGTGTGATTCACTTGTAGAGGTTTCTAGAACAGGGGCTCCCTGAGCTGTTCATGTCATGGACCCCCGATACACAGACTCTTTTAGACCTCACACCCGGTGTTGGGAGAGACTGTACCGCTAAGAAACAGCCTTTTCATAATATTTGTGATCAGATATCTTGAAGAAACTGTCTGATCACTTGGTGGGGTGATAACCAGAGCAGGGAGGGGTGGATTCATCCTCTAGATCTACTTTTGGCAAAGCTAAATAAGCAGTTTAAACCAGTCCATGGTGGCACAGTTGTTGACTCAGACAGGAAAGACCTGAGTTTTATCCCCTGAGTTGATTTATTTGCATGCTTCTCTGTCTCAGGTTATTCTGTCTTACATGCAGTGTATCCTGTAAGTGCAAGGTCCCCATATTGTGTTTAGAAATGACCAGTCTTACAAAAATTAGATCCCACCTTCTTGGTTTTCTGCTTTGTTTTGTGTATAATGGGTCTGAAACCAGTTAATTTCCATTTTCATTCTTTTTTTCTTGTTTTCAATCAGTTGTAATTGATTGACTATAATTTGTCAGAAAATTGCCAAACACAATTAGGGCTGTAACTAATTATTATTTTTACCACCATTTAATCTGTCAATCATTTTGTCGATTCATTGGTTTGGCCATTAAAATGTCTAAAAATGAGAGAAAAAGGTTCATTTCTGTGACCTAAAGCTCAAGGTGATGTCCTCAAATGCCTTGTTTTGTCCTCAACTGAAAGATAGTAAACTCAGATATTAGTTGACTGTTCTCAAATAGCGGTCCTTGGCACTCTGCTAGGGCATCTGTGAAAAGCTCTCAGACTCGGTCATTTAAATGATATATATGTAATATTTAAAATGTTATATCTAAAATACGTGATAGATTACATTCTGATCTAACAGTCTATAAATCTTCATCCTACCAGTCAAACATGTGTCACCCATTAATTGTGGCAAGCAGCTCTCTCTAATCTAAAGGACTTTTTTTTTCTTAAAAAATGGCTTGAATTATTATCTAAATAGTTTGCATCAACTAATCAGTTAATCAAGTAATTGGCACAGCTCTAATCACAATTTCTCAAAGCCTGAATGATGCCCTCATATTACATTTTCTGTCAAACTAATGGTCAATAAACACAAAGGTATCTAATCGGCAATGATTTAAAAGAGAGAAGCTAGGATCAACAAATTTTTGGCATTTGTGCTTGATAAACAACTTACACAACTAATTGATAATCAGATTAGTTGCAAATAATCACTTGAGCCCCAGTTTATATGTTGATGTGGTAGGACGGGTGTCGTGTGTCGTGTCCCAGATTTAAAAATTAAAAGGTGCATGTGTATTATTCTCGAATGCTTTTGTCATCTTTGAGGCTATATTAGTACGAATTATTATGTGACATTACAGTCTTCTCCCCACATACCGTACAATCACTGCTGATTTTATTTATTTTTATGCTTCCCAGATCAAGAAGAAGCAGCAAGATGTGGTCGGCTTCCTGGAGGCTATTAAAGTGGACTACGCTCAGCTGGACATCGCCTGCAATGAGGAGAACCGCATGTGGATGAGGCAGAACGTCCCCTCAGAGAAGAAGCCCACCAACGGCATCCCCCTGCCCCCTCAGATCTTCAACGAAGAGAGCTACTGTGGGGTAAGAACATAGAAATATCTTCACTGGCAAAGACACATCTCCAAACTGCACTTCAAACTTTGCAGTATAGTACACAATATATTCTTTAACTTACTGTGCATGTCATTACTACAACCTGAAAACCCTCCAGTAAGTCTGCATGATGAGTAAGTAGTGAATTGTTAAAGACTGCTTTCTTTTATTATCATGCAGGACTATGACACATTCTTTGACGCCAAAGAGGACAACACTGTGTATGCCTTCCTGGGGCTGCCCCCTCCTCCTGGGTCAAAGGTTTGAACTATTTTCTCTTTTTTTATGCATTTAAAAAAGAAAATAATAAATCTTGTGCATTTTACCCCCATGCCAGGCTGTAAATCTGCTGTATTGGGACAGCATCAACAGTGTTTGACCAAAGAGCTAATATATTGTCCTGCAGAATTTCTTAACATATAAATCATATTGTTTCAGATAGCTTTTTGTTGTAAATGTTATGTGACTTCATGATAAACTGTCAGCTGAAGATGTAAAATATTAATAAGATAAGACATTGTTCCAATTTTAACCACTTGAACAATACAACTAATTTAACACCTTTGTCTTTGACACTTGACCAACATTTCAGCAGAATCTTTAAAGCCGTGCAAACAAGTGTATTAAAATATCGATACATGCCAAATAACTGTATGATGACAACATTTGTATTATTGTGTCATGCATACAGCCAGCCAGCATGGTCTTACACATGAGCAAAACTAATTTATACCAGATCCAGAATGCTGCATGTGCATTTTCGTGGAATACTACAGAGCCCAAAATACTGCTAGGAATACCAGATACCGGGGTGCCCCTGTGTCCCAGCTGGTGGAGCGTGCGCCACATGTGCTGAGGCTTGTCAGCCCTCTGCAGCGGCTGCTGGTTTGACTCCCACCTGCAGCCCTTTTGCTGCGTGTCTCTCTCCCTCTGACCTCCCAAAAAATAATCCTAAAAATAAATAAATAAATAAAAAAGGAATACCAGATACCATAACTTACATAATCATGTTGTCAACCCAAAATGGCTTCAACAAAATTCACCAATAAGTGATAAATTATATATAATCTACAAGAGAAACAAAGGTAAAAATGTCCATCTAACCTTTTTTCTACACTCATGAGACAAAGCTTACATAGTCAGTGTATTAGCTACAGCAGATTGTGGTTGGCATGCTCCCAGTTTTCTAAAGCAGATGGGCTACTAGCATGGAAGCTAAGTCATGTACTGCTCTGGTGGGGTCAGAAGCAAAACTTTTAGCCATTTAAAAAATGCCAAATATCTCTGTCTCTAAAGACAGCAAAAAATACTAATTTCACCTCACAGAATATAGGAGTTTCTTATCTACCACTGCCTCAAACATTTAGTTGGTTTGTGTTAATGTGTGACTTTGTGAGTTTTCAAGGGTTAGTTCGGGTTAGTTCAGATTTACAGAAGTCACACAATAACACAAACTGACAAATCAAAGCAGTGGAAGATCAGCAACTCCTGAGTTCTGTGAGGTAAAATTACTCTTTTTGCCAATGTTGTCTGGTGGCTTTTGAGAGAGCGATATTCAGTTCATATAACTACTGTTTCCTGTTGGAAAAGGCTGTCTGACAGTAAAGTAAAGCGATGAAAACATTTTAAAAGCATGTTTAGCATGGCTAAACACAAATGTTTTGCTGCTGACCCCGTCCATAGCGGTACATTACTTAGCCTCAGTGCTAGTTCTTCAGCTGCTTCTCCTAACTGGGGGTGTGCTGATTTCCATTTACTTTTATACGCTGACTATGAATGCTTACTTCATACAACCCCACTTCACAAAATTTTAACGATCTGTTTAAGTCATTGTGCTATTAAAAAAAACAACAACAAAAGAAAATGGGATTCACTTTCACCTCTGAGTGGTGTCAAGTTATATTGCCTGACACCTAACTTGGTGGGTGTTGAATCAAAATCTAGATATGACTACTTCAGACTGAAGTAGGCTTAAAACACAATAGTCCAAATGGGTTACGTTTTAAAAGTTTTTGCTAATATATTGAAATGGATGTGATGGACTTTAAACTATCTTGCTCTGATAATATTCAAAGTGGTTGTAACTTCAAAATGTGGAGGACATATTGGCTGGTGATCCAAACTTATCCAGTATGATACACTCATGTTGAACCTGATCATTTCATTGACACAGGAGGCAGCCGACACAGCACCCATTGTGGAGAACGGGACCCATGCTGAGGAATCTAATGCAGAGGAGAACATTGATGACTCAATAGTAATGCCGTCGTTACTTTCATTTCCCCCCTTCATGCTTTGTTTCTTTCCACTGTGTCTCACCGTTTCCTTTCCGTCCAGTTTAACCGAATGACTTCCCTTCTGTCCACACATGTCAACATGATCAGACTCTTAATGTCCTCTCGGGCGCTCTGTCCAAGTCATCACATTGACTAATCTTTCTGTGTTTTGCATGAGTGAGAAGTTTAACACTAAATACTGAGCTGTCATTATAACACTGTGACATTGCATCACAATGATCAGACTGCCACAGAGTTGTGAGGCATCATGTTCCTACAGTCAGTTCTACAATTAGTACTTTATTAAGTTCTTTGTGTTTGGTTTGCATTGTGAAATTTGACTTTTGTGTCATTATTATGGTTTTGTTCAATGCTTACTTTTAAAAAGCATTTTGTTTCTCCCATATTTCTTGATTCCAGTGACGTTCTAACAATTTTTCCTCCCAAAAGAAACTCCTTGCCTATCCTTTAAAATGTAATGATTTATTTAAAACATCCTATTTCAAGTCCGGGATATGAGAAAACATTCCTCACAAGCAGAATTTTATTCCATTTATTTGCTTTACTCATTGCATTACAGGATATTGACATAGCTGCAAAATGTTGAAGGCCTTTTATTTTTTAACTCAACAGATTTTTTTTTTTTTTAACAAAATCCATCTACCAGTACCTCTAAAGCTCATTAATCAACATGTTATATCTTGTCTGCTGAATCTTTAATTATCTGGCACATAACTCCTCGTAAAATGGCTAATTGTTATATATATACGTACATTTCAGTTGTGCAGATTAAACAAGATATAATGTTTCAATTACTGAGTTTAAGAGGTGTTGGTGAGTACATATTCTTACCTCTAGCCAGGACTTGGCTTGCTGTTTCCCATATGTTTTGGTGCTAAGCTAAGCTAATTGGCTTTTATATTTACCATCCAAATATGAGACTAGTATTGATCTTCTCATCTAACTCTTGGCAAGAACGTAAATACCTGTATTTGCCAAAATCTGAATTATTGCTTTTAGGCCATGACGGATTCTCACCTATATAAAGGCTGTTCATAATGCATGTTCCAGACTTAAGATTTTTATCCAAAGCACTGACCCTCCAGTCTCCACCTTTTAACTGCTAATACTTCTTCCCTTCTCCACTTTATTCCCAGAACTGACTGTCACGTTTTTTAAAAAGTTTTTCAAAGTCTCCAACTGATAAGCTGACCGTATTTTTGCCACATCGTTTGTTTTACTTGACCACCAGTTGTTGTTTTATTACCTCACAATAAGGAGGTCCCAGTGGAGGAGCGCAACGGGGATACACACGAAGAAGAGGAGCAGGAACCTTACGAGGAAGAGGAAGGTGAGGGTGGCGAGGAGGAGGAGGAGGTAGCAGATGATGAAGCCATGGAAGGAGACGAGGCTCCTGCAGAAGACGAGGAGGAGGCAGAAGCAGAATCAGACGAGGTCACAGAAGACACAGTAATTGCCACTTAGCTAGAATCCACCGTCCCGTAGTTGTACCTCTCCCTCCGTCCCTTGAATGTTTTGAATTGAAAGTCTTTTCCTCCATCTTCCCATCATTCCTGGAATGCTCTGTTTTTCCTCCCCCCAGCATCTCAACTTTCCCTTTAATGTCATCCTTTTCTTCCTTGTTAAGGGTTTGCTTCCCCTTTAAGTTCCTGTCGTCCTCGTACTGCATCTCCTCGTCAAGTCTCTCTGGATTCAGATATTCATTAACCAAAAATGTGTCACATTTCTGTCCACCCATGTTCCCCTGCACCGCTGGACGTCATTACTGTTGTATTTCTGCAACTTTATATGAGTTCTTGTCTGTTTTTATTTACCTCCATGTGTCCCACTTGTTTTGATCCACACTGCATTTCACTGCATATTCATTCACTGTTAACTGTCTTGATCAAAGTGTGTCAGTAAGATCCTATAAACACCCCACTTTGTCTGGTTCAATAAGCCTTATCTGTGGCTGCTGCTGTGTTTCAGTATGTAGATACAGTATGTATCGTGTGTGTGTTTAACGTCTCTAATGCTATCCTCTCTCCTCTCTCCTCTGTTAGGAGGCTCGTGTAGCTGAAGAAGAACAGGTAGGTTTCTCAAACATGTATGAACACACTGTGCTACAGTTAACACTTAAAGAACTATGTGTTTCAGTGATTTCTTTCTCTTTTCCTAAACAGGAAGAAGCTGACGAAGACAGGGTAAGAAGAGTCACTGGGTGTTTGTTCTTGATGCTAAATCTGAAGGGCGTTATTAATAAAATCAAACCACAGCAACAATAGCAGTTAATACCAGCTGTGCATTGTGCCAACTTCACGTTAGTAGTGAGACAAGCCTGGATTCATTAAACCAAATACGTTCCCTTTCATTAATTCCTGCTAATATAAGACACGTCAATGATTAAATTTCATGGAATGCATGTGAATTACATTAAGTAGATGTTCATTAACCCTTTCCTTTCCTGTCAGTCATTTCTGGTTTAGAATCAGTGCACTAACCGATCTTCTCCGGAGCCCCGCTGTGTCTGCCAGCCAGTGACCTGTCTGAAAATAATGATTACTAACCTGAGCTTCACTTTTAGTGTTTGTATTAACTGTCAAATTAATATATGGTTCGTTTTCATTCTCACCTGAACGTTGGATTTATAATGATGTTAAAAAATTATTTTCTGAAGGTGCTCTTTGATCCTTATTAGTCCTTATTGGGATTATTGTTGTTGTTCATCATTGGATTTAAGAGCTTCAAAAAGAATTTATTAATCAGAGTTTCTCTTTAAACAAAACACAAGAGGTTTTCTTTCCCTTTTAAAATGACTTATTCTATTTCATATGAATTATTTACATAATAATGTACTCCTGCTAATAATATAGTGTTTGCTGGTTGATTCAGGACTAATAACCTTTAATGCTCAGTACAGTTGACAGAAGCCAATCAGCCATATTTAGAGGCACAACACACAGTGACTCTAAATTACTGTGTAGTAATTCAAGCACTGTGCAGGTTTTCATTTCTCTTCCGTTCTCTGTTCAAGAGCACTGGTTACTTTTTTTTTGCTTTTGTGCACAATAAGTTGAATGCTTGAAACCTTTTCCCCTATTTTTGTAGCCTTTAAAGACTAGGATCTTTTTATGATCCTAGTCCCTTTTTATGGTGGGAATGCATGCCGTGGCCATTAATCTAATTTAAAAAATATTGAAAAAAGAAATGTGGGCCAATGACTGTTGATTTAACTCAACATTTCTCTACTATTATGCATTATAGACAACATTTTTAGAAATGCTTCTTCAACTAAAGAATTTGACATCTTGTTTTTACTGTTACACATTTATGTCCTTTCCTAAGTCCCGCCCCTTTTTGTTCTGTGCAACTAACTAGCTAATCTGCATCAATTTTTAGCTAGCTAATTAGCTAGCGTTTTGCTCTACAGCCATACACTAGCTAATTAACTAGATAATCTACATATATTGTGAACTAGCTAGTTAGCTAGCAATTAGTTAGCTAGCAATTTGTTTACAATAGCTAACTTAAGATGTGACCACATGTGTTGTTTTTTGGTCCCCCAGCAGCATTTTGTAACCATCTTGAAAAATTGTTTTTCTTTTCAACATACTGTAGGTGAGCCCAGAATATACCATATCTATATAAGTACAGGAAACAGGAAAGGAGAAAGTTGACCAGGCCAAGCTTTCTCAACTGTTATTGGAGCACAGCACAAAAAGGGGAAGGACTCAACTGAAATACTTTACTCTTAGTAATTTATTGACATGCTCCAACAGTGACTAAATTGGTGAATTTAAGAATTGACATGTTTCCTCAGTTTGTGTTCCAGTCCATTTACCACCAGACTCAGTTCACATCACTTAGCTGCACCAGTTTCAGAGGTCCTTCTGCTGGTGTTTGCACCACTCTTGTTCCTCATGCACGCACCGTATTGGATTTGACCCCTTCTTTGCCCTTCTTTTGTCCATCTCTCGGTTTGCTCCCTCCAGGAGGAAGAGGATTTGCAGTCAGAGGTAACTGTGCGTCGGTGATTGTCTCTTTCTACGGTTCCTCCATATAGTCATCAGCAGTGTGGGTTTGATGGTGCAGAGATCAGGGAAGGCTGCTGTGGTTGGGTTGGGTGGGGACGGGGTCTTGGTCTGCTGTTCCCACTCATCTGTATACTGTTTGAATTTGCTCACTTCAAGACTTCACCTTTCTCTCCCTCTCCTCCGTCTGTTCTCCTGTCATCACTCTACTCCATCATCATTTTGTTTTCCTCTTTCTGCTAACATCCTCTTCCTCATTTCTTCCCAGTTCTGTTGCTGCTTCCTGACAACCTCAACTATCCCCGTAGTTTCCATTTTAAATGAGAAGACTTTTCTATAGCGCATGCCTGTGATGCTCTTTTGCTCCCCACACAGCCTGCTGACCTGCTATCTGTTATTCCCTCTAGGAGGAAGAAGAGCTTCGACAGCTTGAGGTAGAGCCATGTGATATCTTTTATTTTTTACCTGCCTCTAGCCTACCTTAGTTCGCCTTGTGCTTTATTTCCAGTCACATATCTCTTTCAGTCATTTTCTTGCTTCTTTTGCTCCCTCCTGGTGTATCAAGCATTCCATCAGTTTTCTCTTTCACTAGTTTACCAAGATTTTCCAGTTTGCCATGCAGTTAGGTCAAAGGGACCAATCACATAGCTGGATGAGAAGCATGGCATCTTTGTGAACAGAGTTAAGAGTCAGGATAAAGTGCAATGTTGAGAGCAAAACTGTAGGCCATAGCAAGCGGTTTTGCACGTTTCCTTGAGTGTGTATTGTCTCTATCCACTCACATTCTGTATGAAGTGATGATTAAAGTATGACTTTGAGTTCTTGTCTTAAGGGTATTACCAATATAAGAATCATTTTTACAGACTTAATAATGTCCTTTACATAAGTTGTGTTAGTTTGATACTGCATTTGATTAAGTTTGCAATGAAGTTCTCAAAGGTTTATTTTAAGGCTTTGCATTCACTCGAGCTCAAACATCTGAACATGCACTCACACTCAGGGATGTAATGTCCACTGGGGACAGGGGAACTCACTTTTGCAGTCTCAGTTTGATTTACTGACTAAAATCTCTAAACACTCTTCATCTATCATAAGCCAGATGACTGAATATTGATCTTTTTTTTTTTTCTTTTTTTTTTGCCCTGTGCTTTACCTGTCAGGGCACTTACTGAAAACCCTGGAGTTCATTGTGTCTCTTCCTCTTCTGAAACCAAAACCTATGCACATGTTCACACACTGTGCCACACTGCACATTAAACCATTAGGATAGGGTTGCAAGTTTTTTGGTTAAGACTCAGACAATTCAGCAACTTTTCTCACAGCATTGTTTAACCCAGTGTTAACTTTCCTAGAGAGCTCAGACTTAACCAAGTCCCAAAAGGATTAACCAGGATTCACCTCATGTATACTGGGTTGTACTAAAAAGAGATTTAATTTAATCTAATTTAATTTAAGAGATTTAATTGAAAATCAATCCTAATCAGAGTTTAGCAAAACTGGGTTTAAATGAGTAAATCCAGGTTTAAAATTAAGCAAAGCTCTGTTGGACAATTGAATTTTGGCTGTTCTGCATTAGTAAACAAGTTGTTAAATTGTTTGCTGGCTAGTTTAAAGGTTAACAAAACGCTACATTGTTTTGCTATCTAACTAAAAAGTTAACAAAATGTAACACTAGCTAGCTAGCAAGCTAAAGATTTAACCAATCGTTACATTTTTTGCTAGTTAACTAAAAAGTTATTAAAACATTACATTGTTTTGCTAGAAAATTAAAAGTGACAGGCAGACCATTTTGACATATCAACTGAATTGAAAGAAAGAAGAGACACACCATAAAAATCATTTGGGTTGAGTCTGTCCCTTAACTTTCTTCAAGGAAGTAGATATCTTGTTCAATCCTTCTCAAAAAGGCAGCCATTTATAAACCTCAAGTGTAAGTTAAAGTTAATACTGGATCACATTTTAAATGGAAGTTTTGGTACAACAGAATTAAATTTAATCTAGGTTTAGAGTAAAAACTAAACTGAGGTTTGAAAAGAGTTTGAAATTAATGTTTAATTTTTAAGCCAGTTTAAAAGTTTAACATAAATTAAAGTGCAGCCATGATTTAATCAGGTATAAAAATTAATCCTTGTTGGTGCAACCCAGCCTTACAGTGCAACACCTTGAAGCCTAAAGTTAGTCCGAGTAAAAAAAAAAAAAAGTCCCGTTGCTGTGTGAAAAGAGCTCTGCTTCTCTGAGACATTCCAACCTGTGCCTGATCTACTGTCACGTGTCTTTGTGTCCTTCACGGCTTTGCTTTGCTTTGCCTTCTTTCCTCTCTGCCTTCCCATCTGTTTTGTCGTTGTCCCACCTCTGTTGCAGGAGCAGGACGGACACGGCAGTGAGGTAGTTTCTGTTGTTTGTGGTGTCTTGTATTTTCAGGCTTATAGACTTAGAGGTTTTCACTGTCCTTCCTCTTTCTTCTTCCTTTCTTTCTTTGTGTGCTGCATGGACTTCTTTTTCATGGAGATGCCTGATGGTGTGGAGCATGATAAATATGACAATGTTTTACTGAAAGCTTAGGTGGATTTAGTTTGGGGACAAGAATGAAATCCACATATGGACCACCGAATTACATCAGTCTTGTTTCCGTCTTTGTGACATTTACATTCTTAACACGACGTAATTTCATCTTCCATAGGAAGAAGAAGAGGCTGAAGTACAAGAGGTATAACTGGATTGTAGAGCCTTTGTCCATGTTTGGCATGGTGTGAATTATAGTGGTGTTCTTATGCATGATCTGACTGCTTACAAAGACTGTATTCGTACAGGTTTATGCAAACGTTTCTACTGTCTCTTTCAGTTAGCAGTTGTGTGTTATGCACAATGTGGGAATGTGGCCCAGCTCTGATCTTCAAAGACAGCACCACACCATATTTTTTTGTTACTTCAGTGTTGCAGTGAGCATTCATTCAGACATTTTCTCTCGGTCTGACAAGTCATATTTATTTGTTTTGTTTTGATGCCTTGAGAACAGGTGGAAAGTTTTGTTGTGGTTGTTCAACTCTGCCAGTGTGCACATGAGCATAACTTGGATGTGTTTTCAGTTTGGTTATGTTTTTGTGTGGAGAGTGGACACTCTGACTTGACAGGGGGGACATGTCTTTTTTTAAACAATTTTTTATTTTTAAGAAGTCATGGCTTTTGTTTGTTTTCGCCAAGAGCACTCTGAAACAAAGTGGATGTGACAAGTTCCAAAGAGGACGGATGAGATGGAGCTCTTCTTGTTATTGTGTAATACTAGGGAGAAAAAAACATACACATAAAAATATGCTGGTTAGATCAGATGTATTTGATAGTGCTTGGCACTCTCCATGTTAAGTTGAACGACAGGATGGAGTCAAGTGATGGTGGCATCTAATTATAGATATTGATGTCAGCTCCCTTTGTCCCTTGGTGAATGTGTTTACTTCAAGAGGGCAGCCATCAAACTGTTCTCAGACACTGCAGCTTTAGTGATTACACTTAAACAAGAAACAGACTGACTTGTGGTTTCAGAATTTAAAACATCGTACATGGTGCTCTGCATTAAGCACCGCTCTTGTCTCGCTTAGGTCATTTCAGGATACACAAAAATCTGCAGGTGTCCTTAGTTCCTCTCATCCCTGCTGTTGTTGCTGCCGACTGCACTTCTCTCGGGTTACTTCTTCTCCATTTTTAACCCGTCCTCAGTTCAACCACTAACTATGTGAAGTCCTCTCACTTTCCTGCCATTTGGACCTCGTGGCCTCACACAACCCCCTTCTTTCTCTTTCTTTTTTCACGCCTCAAAAGGTAGAAGAAGAAGACGTGGAAGAAACACAGGTAGTATTACGACAACGAGTGAAATCCGTCTTGTCACGTGTGAACTCCTGCCTGTGTTTGACATGCCTGCAGAAAATCTCGTCTCACTCTTATTAAGAGGACAGATCTGTGTGGAGACAAATACACACTAATCGAACATCTTAATAATTCTGAGTAATCCCTGATTTTATTAGAGTTGGGAATCTCATGGAGAGCACTAAGAGACTATTGTTTCTGAAAAGAGGAAAGCGCTTGGTTTTTTACACCATCTGTCAGAGGAATCATTCTTGTTTTTATTGACGCAACAAACTAAGCAGATCCAACTGTAATCTTTTTTCTTAAATCCACTAAGCTTAATGCTTCCCAACGGATCTGACCCACGAAACAACAAGCAACATAGATTGCACCTATTTTTGCTGAATTTTCCTACAAACAAAAACTTATGCCATGAGAAACATTTGAAAGAAGCTATTATCACATATCAACACAATTCTAGAGCTCAAAACACACAGATTGTGATAAATTTTCCACCTCTGTCATCTTTTATTATTTTCCTTTTAAATATTTGTTATTAATTTGTGATTATTTCTTTTAACAGGAGGAAGAGGCTGAGTAGTTAAAGCCAGGAGACGTCAGTGATGTTGACTTACTGCTGTTCAGGTAAAACACTAGTACACTTTCTCACCTGCTTTGTTTCAGTGCTTTTGCTTTTCCACTGGAGGGCAGTAACACATTATATGACTTGGTAGCAAACATTACCACAACATGAATAGGTCCCCTTGGTGTTTCCTTTATATTAAGCATTTATGTAACTGGATCATTTAAAAAAGATAAACCTGTATTCAGAAGGGTGTTTTGCTTTTGTGTGCTATATAATCAAAGGATACCAAATAATAGCAGGCAATCACTCAACCTCTCTGTTTTATCCACACTGAGTACTGTGCTTATGAAGCGATATTACAGCACTCACTGCTTTGTAATGTACTTGCCTCTATAAGATGCAGAAATCTCACACACTAACGATGATACTCTCCTTGCGTCACCTTGGTGTTTGTATGGTGTATTTTTCGTTGACGTGCACTTTGAGGTGTTCAGTGAGAGGAAACAAAATATTGCAGCAGCCTATTTACAAGGGACTGCCACTGCTGTCTCCATCTGCAAACAGCTTCAGTGAGCACACACAGTGCCTGGGGATCATCTGGAGCCATAACAAAAAAAAAACATCCCACAATTCCTCTCTTTTCTTTTTTTGTTCCTCTGAGGCAGTGGCAGTGATGATGATGGTGATGAAGATAATAATAATCCTAATCTTCAAAGCCCGTCTTTTAAGTCCTTCTCTGCATGTCAGGCATCTATGACCCACTGCAGGAAGAGCCACACAGCAAAGCTTTGAAGGAATGGCAATGCTCCTCTCTTAGCTGTCTCCCAACCCCTGCGAGCCCCTGTCACGCCTTGTTAGAGGAAGCTGCTAAGTGAGCTTCAGATGTGCCTCCGGAGGAGCGGGCACGCTGGGTGGCACAGGCGTAGCTTTGGTGGTGGCTGTCTCAGAGTTGTCTCACAGACAACTGGGGAATGTGTGACCTCGTTTTTTTTTTTTTTTTTTTCATCTGTTTGCCTTGTGTTTCAGCCTGAAGGAGCCTCCTGTTCCATCTCTCCCTGACCCCTGACGCTTGACCCCCTCTGCCCCGTCAGACAGCCCCTTCACCCCTCCCCAAGGCCGCACTGGACCCCACTGGAAACCGTTCATGTGCTTGAAGGCACCATCCAAACTGAGAAGCCCCTCCCCCTTTCCCTTTTGACTGCAATGTTGACTTAATTTTTATATTTTGCAAGTAGAGACATACTGTATTGAAAATGCGCAGAGTAGCCTAGTGGTGTCAGTTGAGTAGCTTTTGTAAAATGCAAAACAGTTATTTTGTTAAACTCAAACATATTTCTCATGTTTTACTTTTAGAAATTCTAGTTTTCTAACACAAAGAGGCAGTGACCTTTTCAAAAAATATTACCTTGGCATACCTTCGCTTGTGGCCTCTACTTCAGGTGCAGAGGTTCACAACTCACTCTCCAGTAAGTGTTCTGTGCTTTTATCGCAGAAGTTTTGCCAATGTTGCGCCTAGATGAGTCACTCAATCAACTGAATATATAAATGCAAACTAAGACTTCTAACGGCCACATGAGAAAGGAAATACGCACATACTGCAACCCTGCAAACTACGCCACCACCACTACAATTACTTCTGCCTATACTGCTGTCTAATCAATGCACTTTGTTGAATGAAGAGTGAAACATGTGACTAAGACTTGGGTGCAATGGAAAATGCAATAAAGTAGACTGGTAAAGAAACCGTCAGTGGTTCTGTTTTGTTTTATTTTAAACTCTTGTTGGCATATTTATAGATCAGTGGACCATTGTTCAGTCTGAGCAGTGCAGGGGCAAACAGGAAAATGAAAACAAATGCCTTGTCCCAAGAGATCCTGGGAAAAGATGGAGGGGGGTGTATACTATATTAACTATTTAATACTTAAAAATGTAATGTAAGTGTTAACATGCTAAATATATATTAGGGTGTCATCTGAGACCACTAGTAGGGTGTCATCTGAAAAAAGAACCAAGGAATTATTATTATTTATTATCTCAAAATATTGTAAGTATTATTTTGAGATAGTTAATCATTATTTTGAGGACGTTTCTAAGAATGTTGATGTTTGAAGTTTGTCAAAATGACCATGCCAACATGCTGATAAATAGCAGCCATACATGTTTACCATTATAACCATCTTATTTCAGGATGTTAGCTTCTGACTTTTTCTGTCATTTCAACATTTGTCACATGAATCTGCATTGGTGCGTTCACATCAGGACAGTTTCTGCCCTCTGAGACATAACAGAAGTGGAAAAACACAAAATGACCATTGTGAATCAAGTCAGTTTAAATAATGAATAAATATTAACACATATTCCTCAGGTGAAGGGCTCATTGGATGGGTCAAACAGTCTTGGTAAAAAATCAAAAATGCAAGGCTCCTCTCAAAAACACACCAAGGCACGCTGTAAAGTTTGTATGAATTATTATTTTACATGGGAAAATGAGTCAAAAAGAGTTTTAAAATGACCAACGCATATCGACCCATTCATACAAACTTTACAGTGTGCCTTGGTGTGTTTTTGAAAGGAGCCTTGCATTTTTGATTTTTTACTAAGACTGTTTGACCCATGCAATGAGCCCTTCACCTGAGGAATAAGTGCAAAATACCTGAAGTATCCAAAGAGTAAATTTTGTGGCAATCCATCCAAAAGTTGTAAGGATATTTCAGTTTGAAACAAATAGTGGACCTACTGACAGACAGACTGACATCACCATCCAGAGCCACACTGTTAGCATGGCTAAAACTCTTAAAGCATGTCTACCTTCTGCCAAACATCATACTGTACATCTGCTGTGTTTTCTATATGGATACATCATTCAGTGTGTCCACATCCATTCATCTGAAGAGGGTGGAGGTCTACTTGTGAGGCCCCTGGGAACTGGGGAATTACAAGGGGCTTTGTTTGCCGTCTGAGTCACTCTGTAAATTTACATGTGTGTGTAGCACGGAGCAAAGTTCCTGCTGAGTTTGGTAATATTTAACGGGACAGTTTTGGGTGACATGACTGAGCACCAAACATGAGGAAGAAGCAGTGAGTATCGATGACATGAATTCAGAGTGTGAGACACTTGCTGCTGATCCACAGAGACACAGGACTGAGGTGAGTCAGACAAACACTGCAGTGTTAACAGGATTTATGTTTTATTATTGTTCACTTACCTTGGACTTTATTCAGCAGTGTGTGAAAAAATGGTCAAGAGACAGGTGCCAGTGCTGCAAGTTACTTGCACACAAGATCTCAGACATTTTAACTGTTAACTTAATGTCTCTAAAGATGTAATCACTATGACCTGAACTAAATTTAACAGAAACTGTTGTACTTTTACTAAAATACAAGTGGTAGAATGATCAAAAAGTCCCTTCCATGGACTTACTTCACAGAACAGAACAGTAAACAGATGTTTGTTGCATACAAACATTTATTCAAGTTATGTTACATCTACATTAACTTGCTTTGTCCCTTCAGGTTAGTTAGACTTTATTGCAGTTATTGTATTTTTGTTAGTGTCACTGAATCCTGAGTTTTGTGTTGTTTGAAATTCAGGAATGCACTAGGTTGAGTCAAGCTCAGAATATATTTAATATAGCAAAATAAGCTTTTTTTTTTATTTTCATGAGCTATATTTCTTTTCTTTCTGAAAAACTTTAGGTAATTTTATTACCAGGTAAACTTAAAGGATTAGATAGAGGTGTCCTGTCCTTTTCAACTCTGGAAAGAATGTTGTGAGCATCAACACAACACATGACCAAATGATGCAACACTAAACAGAGGTCAGGGACAGTACAGACAAGTATATATTATACCTTGTTGCCATCATGTTTTGTGTAAATGATGCTTCTTTTTCGCAATTCGCATTTTTAAATATATCACCTTTAATTTTTAGTTGGCATGTCATCTTATCAATTGAATAAATATCTAATATATATACAGTATATATAAGACTACATCTTAGCTATGTCAGAGGTTAGATGCTCTGTGAGGCAGTGACACACATGGTGGTGCTTTCAGCTAAATGTTCAGTTAAACTCTTTATCCATCCATCTTGATGCATGAAACAGCAGAGTCAACACAGGTGCCAGCAAAGACACTTAGTTTCTGTTACATTCGAGTCAGACAGAGTCAGGGTGCTGTTATTGCGCATATTGACTTCCTGGAAAGGCTCTGCAAAACTAAATTAAACAGGACCGTAATTAGCATCATTGCTAACACCTGTGTTTACCTACTATTTCATATCAATATGGCTGCTGTGAAAAAGGTCTATTCATCCTGGGTCGGATATGAATGTCTGTACCACTGGTCTTGTACCTAATGTCACAACAATCCACCCTATAGTTGTCAAAGCATTTCATTTAAAATCACAAATCTGCAGTAGCACTGATCCTCTGGGCAACATGGACACATCACATTTCATAGCAATGCATCCTGTAGTAGTTGAGATCTTTCAGTCTGGAGCAAAATGATCGACAACGGACACTTGCAAAGAGCCACATGTTTAGCATGGGTAAAACATTTTATGGTCAACTCTGCTCCTCTATCATGAATAATTTAGTTGTTTTTTTTTGTCACAGGTCCATTCACCATTGAACAATGGATTGACTGGGATGACTTATTAAACATGGACATCTTTCCTCTGTTTGTACTCCTACTTTCATGCAGGATTCAAGGTGAGAGTTCAACGTCAAACAAACAGCAGCTTGTTTGATAGGAGAGGAGTGTCACAGGGGCCGGTAATGTGCTGGTATTAACGGCCACATTCAACGCCGTCGTGTGCTTAATAGCTGCACCCTTCAGATTAAACCCACAGACAATCTAATTAGAGGGCCTAATGATCTATCTGCACTTTATAATTAATTTTCTTCAAAATGGCTGCCTATCTAGTTAACAGTAAGATGTAGCCAGCGGTCAGGGGACTTCAGAGTCACTGGTTCATGGTCCCAATAGGAGCACGCACAAATTATGCTCATTAGTCTGCCATTCTCTGATTGCAATAAAAAGAAATAGCTCTATAGGCTGGCCTAGATATTTCTCAGACCTAATTTCCTCAACGGATGCATAATTTATGATTCCGCATGCTGGCTATAGAAGGTAGCGCGGTTAGCTCACCACAAACAAGTTATACATCACCCTGAGTACTGTGGTGTAAACCAGTTATTTCATATTTCACGGTTTTCTATTAATATTAATTCTTTTTCTTGTTCGTGTGCCAGTCATAGAAAGATACGCTGGAATTCAGCTGAGGACGTGTGCATTGATGTGTCTGTGTGATGTTTATAGAGTGAATGAAGAGCAGGCCCTAACAGTTAGTACACGGTAGCTCATAAATGTTTCCTTGTCGAGTTTATTCCTCTATTTTAGTCCTCGTGTAATCCCTGTAGCTTTATCAAATTCTGCAGGTTACTGTTAAAATGTTTACCCTGCAGAATGATGCCGTGGCCTGTTGCTGACAGCTACAGATTAATTTACACTCTCCCTTTTCCGACAGTATTTCTTCCCTAAATCCTATTTGCCCTCATTCATGCACCCAGCCAAATCACCCATCTCCATCTGGACAGCCACAGTAAGAAAGAGATTTAGGGAGTTGTTGCTGTCGTTCTCTTTCTTTGTCTCTTTATCCCTCTAAGGCTGACATAATTCTTTTTTTTCTGTCTTTTCTACACTTTCTTTTCATTTCTTACTCACTCTCTCCAAGTCTTTAAAGTTCTGGAAAATTTGTTTGAAAGTGACACACCCTTGCCTCACATGTGACTAAAACATTGCCAGTTAATTGTTTACTTTTTCTGTTCTTTGGCCAAACTGAGTGAATGCATCTACTTACTGGTCCCTCATTTTCCACCACATTTATGGTTTTCCTTCACCTTTTCTACAGACACTTCAAATTATTCCTTGATTAAGAAATGCAAAGTTTTGGATAAAGATTCCTTGTGTGATTTCCTTAGTTAGACAACTGGAGTGATTTTTAGTCAAGTGAGATTGTGTTTTAGGTTTTGTGTATACAACTCCATGATTGTGATCAGTCTAAGATTACTGGACTTACTGGGTGTTGGAATAATTTGACTTTTTGGGAAATCCTGAGTCTCCGCTGGTTTCCTGGCAACTTAATGGTCTCAACAGAACACTAGGATGCCACTGCACTCTGCCGAGAAATAGTCCAGCACATAACCCATGGATGTATTAAACACAGGATACCAGACGCAATGATGGGGCCCATTCAGTCCAACGAGAATTGACCCTTCCTAAGTCCCGCCCCTCTTTGCACTGTTCTCCAGTAACAGTTGAGCAGGCTTGGTGTGCTGCAAATTTTTCCCTTCTTGTGTCCTGTGCTTATATATGCTATGTACTCAGCTTGTCCATGTTGAAAAGAAAACTACATTGTGAAGATGGTTTAAAGATGTGCAGATGGCACACCTGCAACATATATACAAACGTATAGTCACAACTAGGTAACATTAACAAAATCCTAGTTAACTAGCTAGCCCAAAATATGTGTAGTTTAGTTAACTAGTTAGTGTTTTATTACATATCAGATATAAATAGCTAGCTAACACTTTGTTTAGATTAGTTAATTAGCTAGAACCATTATAGGAGCACAGAACAAAAAGGGTCGAGACATAGGAAAGGTGAATTGCTCACCTGACACATATGCCACAAAGGTTTTTTAACTTCCAGGTTTACTTCCATGGTATGTGGCCCACTGAATATGCACGCCAGTGTTTCTCCCGACTTCCTGTTAGACATAGACTTTACATTGTAATGATGTCATGGATTTTTTAATCCATCCCTTTTCTTGAATTTACAAATGTAAAACCTCCGTGGATCAAAAATTCCTAATGGAAAGTCACTGGCCAAAACTGGAAACTAGGCTGAACGGCAACGCCGTATCTTTTCTTTAACCTGTACATGACATACCCCCATAAAACCACAACTTGTCATTTTTCCATGTTAGTTTTTGTATGGATTAAACAAACAACATATAACATGTAACTTAATGAGCTTTAGAGGTGCTGGTAGAGGCAGGATAATTTTCTCCACATTTCTTGACTTGCTAACTGACTGCTTGCTCCACAGCTTCATATCTAACATACAGGCATGAGAGTGGTATTCATCTTTTCATCTAACTCTCAGTAGTCAAGACTGAAGGACTCGTTAATGTGTTCTATGTCTCTTTTTGGACTTTTAGCAGTTGCAGCTCAGATGAAGCTGTCACCTCAAACACTAACCGTCCTGCGAGGAGAGGAGGCCCGTTTCACCTGCACGACCTACTATACCCACTGGACTGTTATGATATGGATGCTGAATGGGACAGCGGTTCTCACCATCTCCAATGACACTGGTGTCCTGCCCCACATCAACCCTCATGTGACAGCCGAGCAAAACGATGTCTCACGGGGAGACGGTTGGGTATTTATCCTGAAGAACACAGAGAGGCATAACCAGGGACCAGTGACCTGTGACCTCCAGGGCATCGATAGAAAAACAGCAAGCCTGTTTGTGCAAGGTCTGTATGTTCATATGGAATGGTATGTTTGTGTTTGAGAGGGATTCAGAGGAGGTACTATGTGTGTGTTTGTATGTGTGTTACCTCGATTCATTGTAGCAGGAGGGCAGCAAGGAACTGTTTATTTCTTCTGCAGAGAATTTCAAAGGCTTTTTGTGCAGACAGCTCCACTCAGGGATACTCATTTTCTTGCAAACAAGAGTCTGTGGGCACACACACACACACACACACACACACACACACACACACACACACGCACACACACAGAGCAGCTAAGGAAACCAAGCAGATGGCAAGCCTGAATTGCAACTATTGCAGTGTGAAAGAGTGCAGAAACACACTGAATTTAACCTTGACGAGGCAAAAAGCAGCGTGTAAAAAGAGGTAAATGAAGGGACTAAGCAAAAGTTGTGTAGCTGCTTTCATCTTGCCTGCCCACACACTGCCATCCCTACATCTCTAAAAAAAAATGAAGAACACAAAGAGTCAGAGACAAAATATGTAGTATTGTGCCTCAGCATTCAAGGTGTTCGTACCAATCAAGTGTCTTTGTTGTAATCAGTATGAAGTGGGGATTCAGGAATGAAAGTTTTCAGCTCAACTAGCACCCGAGTGATCGATCGCAGCGTATATCAAGGGGGGTGGGGGGTCATTTGGGACTGTGTGGTGGAGTACAGTTGCTCAGGCATGTTTGATGGTCTCTGTGACATTGTTGATGACAGTGTGGGTGGTGTCAGGGATAGGAATTGATTGACCCTCAGATATAAATACCAGGTGTTAAGCGCTGGACTCCATGCCAGTCAGACCAGGCAGGACAGCAGGATTTACAGCCAATCTCCTCTACTCCCCCCTCCTCTCCTCATTTAGTGTATATTTTTATGCCGATGCTGTGCCAAAGACAGTATGCTGTGTGAGGACCGGGTGGAACATTTGCAGGAGAGTTAAGAGTTAGATTTGATAAGAATCAGTAGTTCTCAGCAGTTCTGATGGTGTTATTATCTCAAGCTGAAGAGCACTGCAGCGTAAACCAGCATTTTAACAATTGGGGCTTTCCTGATAGTAATAACCAGGAAACAAACATTAGAAGTCTAAACAAGCAAGTTTCTCCATCTACATTGATAATATCACTCACAAACAATTTCCACACAAATAAGGGACTGCATAAAAATGATTAGGGGTGGAAGGGAGATCAGAAAAAGCTCATGCAAATTTTACTTTTTGCTGAAGGGAGTTTTTTTTTAGCCATTTAAAAGCGTGTTGTCAAGCGGGTTCAAAGATGACTTCATGTACAATAAAAAGAAAAACAAAGTACAAAATACAAAGGCATACAGAGCATGGCAGAACAGTCCAAAGTAAACCAATTTAAAGGGGGCAAGCAGGTATCTAAAGTCTAAAACTAAAGAGAAGTTATCTGTGAATGTTCTCATTTGTCCAGGTCATTGTAATCTCAAGAAAGAGAAGTTGAAAACACTGGGAAAATACAAAGGCTTGGAACATTTGACAAGGGACAAAGACAAAATGGCAACTAATGAGGGAAACATGCAGACCAAAAGAGGCAAAGTCCCTCCCCTTCCATGGGACCTTACTTCAGAACAAATATGAACGGTAGTCATCAGTGAGATACAAGTAATTTTTCGTTCCTGTTTGAATTGTGTGTTGTGAATTATACATATGATGTATGTCAATTTAAAACATAGTTTGTGGTAGGTTTATCATAGTTTCTTTTTGTGTGAAACCGCTCAGTGAACCTCATCTCTCATCATGAACACTTCTGGTCCTTTTATCAGCTGGGAAGTGAAAGAATGGACAAGAATCATTGCTGGTGTGACTACATCCCAGAAAGCACATAGACATTGTAGCTTCAGCAGCTAGCATTAGCTATGGGAGGGAGAAAGTTGTGCCATCAAGTATGTAACTTTTGTGACTTTCTTGCCTTTAAAAATTAAAGTTTATTTAAAGTTTTATTTAAATTTAAATTTTCAAACACCATGTGTGATTTTTTTCAGAATTCAAACAGGGTCAAAAAAATTATTTGTCTCTTGCCATCAACTACTGTTAAGATTTTTCCAAAGCAAGGTGCCACAGTGGTCCACCAGAAGGGGAGGTCTTCACCTCACTTCATTTTGCATGTGTTGTATTATGAATCTCTATTTTGCATACATATGCAATAGTCCCTGTACAATGTTTTGTATAAGCATTAATATTCTATTTTATTTTTATTGTTGCTCTGCAGGCTTATAAATCATAAATGATGAAGAACTTTGCAATTTTAATCTTGTATTCTTTGTAGCATCTAACCAAAGAATACAGATGAAAAACTGCCTCTTGACTAACTCTGCTGCATTCACAGCAATGTGTATTAATGTGCACTGTTAAATAAACTAATAAATAAATAAAAGAAATATTAATATAAAAATTCCATAAATGAGCAGATAATTAATAATTGTAAGGCTGTGAATAGCAATTACTTTAATTATAACTTATTCCATCCATCATTTCCTTGATTATTTGATTAGTTGTTTTCTCCATAAACTGTCAGAAAAAGGTGAAAAATGAAAAACGATCACTGTTTCCCAAAGTACAACACAACAAAGTCAAATATCTTGTTTTAGTCAAATATATTGAATTAACTGCCATAAATAAATAAAATAAATAAAGACTAAAGAAACCAATAGCTGAAATCTGGAAATTTTTCTTGAAAAGTGACTCTAAACGATGAATCCATCATACATTAATTAATAATAATAATAATAATAATAATAATACATAATTGCTTCAAAATTTGCTTGGACCTGTGCTTCTCTTGACCTTATCGTTCAGCTTATTTGCATCTACAGTCTGTACAAACTGAACTGAGAGCTCAGCTAAAAAAAAAAAAACTGTGTGGAAACATCCCCTCTGAAAAAGTGAGAGGAAACAAAACCAATGACCCATCACCTCCAGTATATTATGGAGAGAGCCTCCATTGCTGCCAGTGCCACAAATCCCCACTGACATATGCAGCCATTAACAGTAGTGTATGGTGAATCAGGCCCTCCAGTCTCGATGCGGAGGATCACTATGGCCTGACACAGCCTTCGAATTAATTGTGCATCCTGGCACGCCCAGTTAACAGTCAGCAACTCTGCCTGTGATTTGTGTACTGCAGCTTCAAATATACTGTTGGAATGGGGCCACAAATCTACAGCGGGCCGCATGACTCTGTATGCTATCATCCACACTCCCTGCTTTAATTGTCCAATATGAAGATGATGTAAATATGAGCACACACTCCCGCTTGCTCTCGCTGCTCCCCCTCTGCTTACTCACTCACACACAAATACAGCACGAACCTTACACTTGAGCAAATCAATATGGTTGCATGCGCTGTTGAGTACGAACAGGATCTGCAGTGAGGGCATGAGCTGCAGAAAAGGAGAACTATTTGATGTAAATCAAAGAGGAGTGAACATGCCTGCAATGATTGGCCTGTAGAAGCATATGGCCCTCCTCACTGGAATAAATTCACACCCACGCACACAAAAACAGTTCATGTAACACCAAAACTGCACACAGACATGCACAAGTCTTTAAATGCTGAAGCAATTTACCCTCTGAGGACCCCTGCTGAAAAATCTCTGGAATTAGAGTTAACTGAGCGCTTCCCACCTCACGCAGTCTTCAGAGTTTCCCTACAGTGATTAACAAACCTTATGAAACCTTATTTCAGGGATCACTTGGACTGGAGCTTTGGGAGAGAGTGCTGATGTCGTTCATTTCTCTGTTCGGATGTATCAATCAGCCACGATCGCCCAGAGCCCCTCATCAGTCAGTGCAAATGAGGCTGCTGGTTCCTCGCCAACCTTTATTCACTGGTGCTGAGATTTTCTAAAAGCAGCTGGAGTTCACTATCAGCGCTTCTAGAACCAGTGGCGTTTAGAAATATGATGGTTCGATGTTTATGACACCAAATCAGGCATCAAATAAAAGCCCCCGGAGAAACGGGACAGCCGATAATGCATACAAAACATCTGAGGTTTTGAACCTAAATCAACACAGACATGTCATTCACTTAGACAAAGCACCGAAGCTTCTGTAATTATCTTTCTGTCTATAGCAATTGTCTGTTGCATCCACCGCCTTTCATTCTGCTAGACAATAGACTTCACATATGAGATACTGTATCTCCCAGGGCCTTAAGTGGCTTATTTGGCTGGCAGGGAAGGAGATGAAGGGGAAAAGAGGAGAAGCGTTCGTCAGGCAATTGAGACTTTGAGACACGGGATCAATCACCCGGGACGAATGAAATCTGTCTTTTGTGAGCGAGCAGGCCAACTGAAGAGGTGACGCTCGTCTTTGGGTACAGACATGTGCGTGCAACAAGAGGAATTTCAAAGGAGGATGTTGATCAAATTCCCAGTTTTGTCAGTATAGATAAACTTATGCACCTTCATGCATGTACAGGATTAAATAGAAGTACATTTATTTATTTATTTATTTATTTGAACAGGTACAATGTACATCAAATGAAATTCAAACAAATATAAATACACTTGAGTTCAATAAAGGCTAGTATTAATTGATAGTCCCCTAGATGTTGTTAGGCAACCAAGAACAATAAAAACAATACAATATGTACAATAGTTGCAATTCATGCATGCAGGCACATAAATAAAAAAAATATTTTCATTTGATTGCAGAAAAGGGCAGCGTGAAAGTTACTGGGGAGGACAGGTTGGCTTTTCAGGGGCAGTCAGTCCATTTTGAATGCAAAGCAGCGGGATGGAACCCTCAGCCCACTTTACAATGGCAGGTGTATGACAGAAAGGTAAGAACATACTGTACATCCTCATCACCATTATCTTTGTATTATAAGAGGTCACATTAAGAACTTAGAAGAGCATTTTATATTAGGAAACTATTCTCTATCATCAAGGTCACAACACATTGATACAAAAAGGCCTTTCAGTAAAAAAAAAGTTACATAATTTTTTATTATTATCCAGAGAGAGCCAGAGAAGGTGCAAACGCAGGTATATTGTTACTATCTATGAGGAGAAAGTAAAGATTCTTCCATACTCTTTAAGGAACTGTTAGTCATGCAGAGAGTCCACTGTTTTTCTAGGGAATGAGAAAGACTGATTTGATTGACAGTTAAGACCTGACAATACATTCCTTCTGCTCCAGTCCCTATGCACTCAGTCTAATAAAAACAGAGCCATGTTTTCTATGTGCAGGAGGAATAAACCAGTCAAAACAAAGTTGTTTTCACGGGTGTAATTGTTTGGCACCAAGTACCATGACCCAAGTACTATTTAGCTTCACTGCACAAGTGTGAATTACAACAAATATCTTCAAATGTCTGCAAATCATATCGGTACTACACTGCATTCTGAGTAAATGTGCAGCCACACTGATCTGCCACTGAATGGAGTCATCTATAAGCTGAACAAATCTACAAATCTGTCATCTCCTAAAAGCTCAGCTTCAAACCTTTATTTTAGACATGACACAAATCTGGCAGGGATGGACAACACTCTTAGAAATAACAGTTTCAAAAGGGTATTTCCTGAAGGGCTGAGGTTCTACCCTAGGACTAGACTAGGGGTTCCATTAAGAACCCTTTCCATCCACACCCCTGAATGTGTTCTAGATAAAACTCTTGGAGTATACAGTAGAAACCCCTGGGTGAGTTTTTGTTGGGACCCTTACATGGTGGAAAGTTTCTGGACAGAACATCTAGAAAGGGTTCTGGGCGGAACCATTGCACAGTAGGAGATTTCTCTGTTGAACCTCTGATGGGGGGTTCTGGGTGAAACCTTTCACAGATGGTTCTAGGTATAACCTGTTGTGTTGGGTTCGAGATAGAGCCCTCTGAAAGGATTTCAAGTGGAACCTTTATAAAAGGTTCTAACAGGAACCAAAAAGGGTTCTCCTATGGGGACAAGCCGAGAGTAATCATCATCAGTTTTATAGACAAATGCTTTATTGGACAGTTTCATTTATTTATTTAAGAAAAATGAGTTATACTTAAATACAGTTCTGGTTTGAGTATCAACAGAAAAACACCCATTAAATGATGCCATAAACATCCCAATTAGTAAGCAGAATAAAAATAATACTAATTCTCTCTCTCTCTCTGGGATTTGGTGTGGAGGTGAGCCATGATGAATACAACATCAGTAGTGGAGAGTCAGGGAAAAACCTCTTCACTGTGACCAGCAACCTCAGCGTGACAGCAGTGAAGAGCTCTCATGTGGATTGTCTGGCCTCTGTGTCTGCCCTCTCCACACCACTGAAGAGCAGCGTCCGTCTGACAGTGGGTGAGGGAACACAGCCATCACATTAACTGACATATGCATACATGCACACAAAGACACAGAGAGAGTCGTCTGTTAATCCTCTTTATTCTGTCCTACTTTAGTTTTGTGTCCCTACATTTCTGTGTTTTTTTAATCTGTCTCTCTTTGTGTGCTTCATTTTGTTCTCCACTTTTTTTTCCCTGCCCTGTTCTCTTTTGGGAAGCCTGTGAATCATCACTGAGCATTATTATTGAAGAGGAGAGAGAGGAGCTGCCACATCAACGCTGCCTGAGTTTGCATCAGAGCCACTAAAGTGGAGCTGAGGTTGCAAACCTCTCTAGGGCTTCAAAATACAAATACGGCTTTATTATGTATCTTAGTAGTACTCCGCTTGTAGTTGTAGTTGTAACATTTTCTTGAAATTGACTTGGAGCAGCTTCCCTAAGCGAACACCCTCATGCCTCCTATTGCAAATTAAAACAAGGAAATTAAACACAGCTCTCTTCACACTATGTCTGCAAATCTGTAATTGAATTGCAAAGTAACAAGACTGCTTCAGCAATTCTTTCCCAAAACACCGATGTGACCTTCTCTCCTCAGTTGCAGAGGTGGTGCAGGAAGGAGATGACTGCACAGTCCCGCTGGCGGTAACTGCCTCCCTTGCTGCTCTTCTGCTGCTCCTCCTGCTCTGCATCTGCACTGTCCTCTGGTACAGACAACGGAGACAAGCAAGTAGGCACTTTTTTCTTACTTAAATTGCTCTAGGTGAAAAAAAGTCACCTCCCTCTACACTTTCCCAGAACAGAAAGTGTGATTAAAGTATAATGAAGAAGATAGGCGGTTACATGCTGCGACTCGGCACTGCCCCATGCTGGCCTTCACCAAGGGCACGCATTATTTTTTCTGACAAAGGCGGAACATTAGTTGTCAGCAGAAAGTGTTTCTTCTCAGGAAACAGCAGCAGCACAAAGGTTAGAGAAGCATGTGTATGACCGCAGGGTTGGAGGTTGAAATCCCAAAACAACTGAGACAATTCAAACAGGAGAGTGTATTGACGAATAATCCTCACTCTGAACAGCTCCTGCCCTTAAGCCAAAAGACATTTCACCAGTTTTACTGTGAATGTGTGAACTGTGAAGAGACTTCTGTCACTACAATCACAGGTCAGGCTGAAATTAAAGGGAAAATTTGGCACTTTTCATGTGAGTGGTCACTTAGTGTTGAAGGTAAATGTAGTCAATTGCAGCATTTAATTCCTCAGTTCATACGTACATTGACCAAGAGAGCAGAGTTCTCCCACTGCAAAATCTGCTGTTCTTCCTGTATCCAGTGACAACACTGGATGCAGGAAGAACTACAGGCTTTTTCAGGATTGGATTCCCATTCTCCTGCTCGGTGTAGCCAGAGGGTGTGCTAGATGGGTTGTTTTGTCACCTTATGGTATGTTTTGGATGCATATTTTTCCTGTGCTGTTCTTTGAGAGCAAGAAAAATGTAATTAAATTTGAGATTTTTTTGGTTTCATTACCCTGTAGCACCCTCTGTTGGTTCATTATGCAGAATGCTATTGGTTGTCTGTTTTTATAAATAAATAATTTACTTTCATACACCCAGTGAAATTGTTTAATTTTAAAACTTGGCTCAAGGGGGTTTGTGTCCAACCGGCTTTCTGAAGCAACATTCACACCCACTTCATGATTTGGTCAGCTTTCCAGCTTTCCAGAGGTGACAGTGTTAGCCAATGTTTGACCTTTTTCCACAACTATTTCTGCCTTTTGTCATTTGTATAACTTACAGTAAAACTATGGATGTCTTCCAGGAGAGACTGTCTGAAAATATGTGCTGCTGTCGTGTCTCCCCACTCTATGACAGAAGGCTTCTCACTCTTTCTTCCGCTGTGCTTGTTATAACTATATAACTATAGCTAACTATAAATGCGTTTTACTCTAAAAGTGCTAACTGTCTGCCCACAGCTTATAACTCCCCTGCTGGGCTCAGCGTGCTGGCTTCTGTCAATCAACCAGACACACTGACATGCCCACTCAGAGGCTGAGAGGAAAAGGAATATTTCTGATATTTACCCAAATATATTTTCTTTTCATCCTTTTTGGAATATGACTGTTACAAATTAATTTAGAAAATCTGTTCAACATTACAAATGGATGGCTAAAGATGATTTCAGGTGGGCTTTATAGTCTCTAATTTAACATTTTCACATAGTTAGGTCTTTTTTACTGCAGTAGAATACCACAACACACTTGTAATAACATCTATTACACACTCTTTTTAGCCTTCTGCAGGTATCAAAAATATTTTTTGTATGTTGTTGTCAGAATTATCTAGTTTGAACTTTGTGCTATTGTGCTTTCCAAAGATGTCTTCTAGTAAATACCAGCCAAGAAACAGTAATTCTACTTTATATGACTGATGCTGACT
>JAJHUR010091167.1:0-12285 GCA_027495735.1 Lutjanus campechanus
TTTTAAGTCACTCAAAGCACGAGTGGTGTCATCAAAGGGCAATTTTAGCCATCAGACAAGCACCATTGACCTTACGCCCGGCCATGTTAACAGGACGATCAGTCTTACTAGAAGAAAGGAAAAAAGAAAAATGGAGGAGAGAAAAATGAATAAGTGTAGAGGCATGCTCTGGAAACAAAGAGGCCTTCAAAACAGGGTCACATGCTCGTGCAAAATTAGGGGAAGCAGAAGTCATTGTATTGATTTACACAATCGTGCATGCGTTTTGCTGGGTCAGAAATAGGCCTGTGCTGGAACCACGGCCCCATATATCACACTGGAGGGCCTCCAATCGCCTGGCGGGATGGCGAATGAAGCAACAAAGCTTGCAATGTTGTAATGGTAAAGATATAAGACGATTGGATTGTCTTAGGCCAGACCTGACAACTGCTGGAGTCCTGGGACTGCCGAGCAGGTTGAGTTACTGTGAGATCTGTGCAGCCACATGCTTTAGATTAAGAGGTGATAATCTCAATGAAAATCCCCCCTTCTATCACGCATACGGACGGCCAAAGGGCTGGAGCACAAACTCAGAAGGTGCAACTGGATTCTGAGGTATCTGACTTGGAGCAAGATAGCCTGGAAAGTGAGGCTAGTCTGGTTTCAATAAAAGGCAAGTACCTGCTGGGCCGCAGACAGTGGGAGAGAGTGGGAGAGAAGACTATCAAAGCCAGAGAGGGGAAGAGGCTTTTAGCTACCTCTCACCACATGAAAACCCTCCATAATGTCCTCCATATCCTCCAGAAATATGTCAGGGAGAATATACATTTTCAGTTGTGAAATTTAAGGTGATGAAAACTAGAATCTTATTATTTATTTTCAGAATTAACCTGCATATAAACCTCTATCGTGATTAGATTTATAAAAATACAAAGATGCGCCTCCATATCTGTCATTTCTGCCTGGTAACAGTGTGAAATCATCACAGAGGCTTGCCAAGAAAGCTACTGGCAGTGTGTCCATGACAGGCTGTGATGATAATGGGAGTCACCTATCTATCAGGGTCCTTCCCCGCACACGGCACCTCCCGCTCAGCCGCATCCATGTAAAGTGAGAGTCAGAGCTGCTGACGTGCGGCGCTTTGCCCTCATAATGTCTGGTCTTATGCAGCTCTGACTGGAGCAGAGATGAGTGTAAATGCCTTTGTGTTCCTTATCTGATCCGTGCTGCATTATCTTTTTGAAGTCCTCTTCAAAGGATGCACTGTGTACCTCGTGAGATGGAGTGCCAGTGCAGTGATGAGAGCCAGAGAGGAGTTCAGGGTGGATGCAACATCGCTTTATTGTGAATCACAGTGTCTGTCAGACCAAAAACTACACGCTAATACAACATGGGACTTGATAAGATGGTCAAACATAATTGTTTCAATTATTATCATTTAATGTTTTTTTTTAATTTATTTTATTTTTATTTTATATATTTCTCTTTTTTTTATGTTCAACCTAGGTATTTTATGCTGTTATTGTTTTGTTGTTGCTATTATTATCTTGACGTTGAAGAAAAAAATATATACAGTATTTATAATTAATAAAAATTAATAATGAATTTGGATTACTGACAATAATAAAAGAAAAAAGATTAGGCTAATAATTTCAATATTACAAGGACTTCCAAAATAAAGTAATAATTATAAAAGCAGAGACTGAAACATTTTTTTTCTTTTACAAATTCTTCTTTCATTTTGCAGATGAACAAAATAAAACATTACATGATTTAGTTTAGTAAATATGTTAAATATTTTTTCTTTAAAAAAAAAATATACATGAATTACATGACTGAAAAATACTGACGCATGGGAAACATGTAGAACATATTACAGGCTGTTTACGCACAGTAAAAAAAACAAAAACAAAACAAAAACAAACACACCGTCTTACTCTGCCTGGTAACACTCCACCTCCAGATACAAACTGTGTTATGGATCACCGCCACAATAATTAATGCGTCAAATATAATTAATACAAAAAGTAGAAACAGAAATAAGTCTGGTTCCTCACCAGAGTTTTAAATTAATTTGTCTAACGCGAAAAACTCTAATTAATAAAATACTTCGTGCTTATTTTATTAGAAAATAAGCAAAACCTCATTTATAAAATAAAATGATATTTTGTGTAACAGGAACACTCTAAATTACTCTCATTTCAATAAAACTGATGTGCCAAATGTAGAATAAATTAGATCCGATCTGTTGGAGAAAAAAAGTAAAAGATTTAAATAATGATATATTTGAAATGTTTTATTATCCGAAGACTTTAATAATTCTAAATGCACCTACTGTTTCATAGCGATATGATTCAATATAGCTGAGACTAAAAAGCAGCAGATAGAGTCCAAGAAAAAGCACCGTAACGCAGTGAAAATGTTTTTTTTTTCTTCTCTCCAAACGCGTAGGTGTGCTTCCGCTCCTCGATATACTTCTTACTAGCACCTGTACTTTTTACTTGTATATAACACCCGGGGAGGAATTTGTTTTCGATAAACTGGGGAAGCGGTGACGCATCCGACAGCCATTGGACATCTTGGTTTCAACTCCTCCCTTATAATAAAGAGTGTGTGTGTGTGTCTCCCCTGTTGTAAAACACAGCAACACCGGCCGTCTGCGTCAGGAGGGCACACACTCCACTCTGCGCAATTACGCGGACTCCAATCTGGCACAGTGATCAGAGACAAACCAAAAGGCTTTTTTTTTAAATTTTGCAGCTACTGAAGCTCACAAGGTTGAAATGGACTTTTAATCAGGTCGTCCTGATCAATCCGAGGACTTCACTTCAATGCAGTTTACGGTACAACAGCTGTGAATGTTGTGATATGATTATTACGCATGTGCTCTGAGCACAGTTTTTATTAGTTGTCTTATAAATAGACATTTTTTTTCTTTTTAAATAGCCTCCTTTCTTCTCTAAAATTGGCTCCCGTACAAACAGCCGCGTTGGATCCCTCGGCTTACTGCGAGACTCCGGTGTATAACCCGGATCTCTGCCCTAATATGATAGCCGCCCAGGCAAAGCTGGTGTATCACCTCAACAAATATTACAACGAGAAATGTCAGTCTCGAAAAGCCGCCATCTCCAAGACCATCCGGGAGGTGTGCAAGGTGGTGTCGGATGTCCTGAAGGAGGTGGAGGTGCAGGAGCCCCGCTTCATCAGCTCTCTCAGCGAGATGGATAACCGCTTCGAGGGACTGGAGGTCATTTCGCCCACCGAGTTCGAGGTGGTGCTCTATCTCAATCAGATGGGAGTATTCAACTTTGTGGACGACGGGTCTCTGCCGGGCTGCGCCGTGCTCAAGCTGAGCGACGGCCGCAAGAGAAGCATGTCTCTGTGGGTAGAATTCATCACAGCCTCCGGTTACCTCTCGGCGCGCAAGATCCGCTCGAGATTTCAGACGCTAGTGGCGCAGGCGGTGGATAAATGCAGCTACAGAGATGTTGTCAAAATGGTCGCTGACACGAGTGAGGTGAAGCTGCGCATTAGAGACAGATATGTGGTGCAAATCACGCCGGCGTTCAAGTGCACTGGGATCTGGCCGCGCAGCGCTGCGCACTGGCCTCTGCCGCACATCCCCTGGCCGGGACCTAACCGGGTGGCAGAAGTCAAAGCGGAAGGTTTCAATCTTTTATCCAAAGAGTGCTACTCCCTGAACGGCAAGCAGAGCTCCGCGGAGAGCGACGCCTGGGTTCTGCAGTTCGCCGAGGCCGAGAACCGGCTGCTCCTGGGCGGATGCAGGAAGAAGTGCTTGTCAGTCCTCAAAGCCTTACGCGACCGGCACCTCGAGCTGCCCGGACAGCCGCTCAACAACTATCACATGAAAACTTTGGTTTCCTACGAGTGCGAGAAGCATCCCAGAGAGTCGGACTGGGACGAGAACTGCCTCGGAGACCGTCTGAACGGGATTCTATTGCAGCTTATTTCATGTTTGCAGTGCAGAAGGTGCCCGCATTATTTCCTGCCCAATTTAGACCTGTTTCAAGGAAAACCTCACTCTGCTCTAGAGAACGCAGCCAAACAGACTTGGCGACTGGCGAGAGAAATACTGACCAACCCCAAAAGCTTGGAGAAACTCTGAGGTAAAACATGTTAGTTCACCAAGTCTTAAAAATGTGCTAAAGAGGCCTAACGAGCTCAGAAACGGACAGAAAAATATTGCCAACTCATTTGCAAAGTCTTGTGAAATGTGACTGTCCTCTGTTGTTGAAGATGTTCTGGCCTAGCCTGGTTCAACATGATTTTTATGACAGACGGTTTAGTTTGACATCATCCCCCTGCACCTTTTGGCGGTGTCAATATTTAGGAGCAAATTTAAATTATTGGCCACCATTAAAATCCAGGAGTCCTCCCTCTTTTCTCTCCGTGCCACACGGTTGTTGCCTAAATCCTACATTTTCTTAAATGCTTTAAAATAAAGCCCCGTGACAAACTTTGGAGAAAAAAAACAAAAACACACATCTGTACATTTTATACTGTAAATACATTCATAGATTGTGATTCAAGTGGTCTGAAATTGTGAATGTTGTTCTGTGACACGTAAATAGGATCCACCTGTTTAAATCTACTTCTGAACTTTTTCTTTATCTGGTAGAAACCTTATTAATTTATACTTGCGTCAGTGGTAGTCTGATTCATCTGTTTCAATGGACATTGTCTCATTTTTGAAAGTTTACATTTTGATGGTAGGCGTATTACGACATTTGTTACATTGAAAAACATTCCATCGATTTACTTGAATTATTATTTAAAGTACTCGAACATTTTTTTTTGTTTGGTTGTTGTTTTTCTCTACCATGCTTAGGCCTACATGATAAAAAATGAAAATGATAAACATATATATAGTATATATATATTACAGTTTAATTGAGAAAAAAATGCACTTGAAATACACTGGATTATAACATCTGTGATCTGATTTTTTTAATTTCTGTCTCTGATCTAATTTAAAGAGCTAATAAAACGAGCTGTTTTATATTTGTGTCCCATTATGGTTTTATTAAATGTGTTTTTGGCAGTAGTGAAGTAGGCCTAAAGCCATGCAAATATAATATAATGGACGCTTTTAATTTCGGGGCTCTGGCTCTTGAGGTTGACTCCTAAAAAAAAATGAAAAAATGAGGAAGGAATAATTTTCACACACAACACCTCAAACATATCTGCAACCTTGCCGACCAGTTTGTGTTTATTTTATACTCACATCCGGCAGTGTCTGAAATTTTTGTTTAATTTCTTTGAACATTAGTTGGATAAACAGTTAAACTGATAAATAAACGCCATCGTGTTAAATGGTTGAGGCTGCACACGGGTAGGCCTCAGTGACCACAATAACATTTTTAAAAATGCATAAATGATGCCGCAAATTGAAACACATAAAATAAAAAATCAGCAGTGATTAACACAAAAGTTCTGGGCACACAAAAATCATAAAACAAAAAAAGCAACACAGAGCAGCAGCAGCGCACCACTCACCACCTGTACAAATCCGCGTTTTTTCTCTATAAACAAACAACTGTGTATTAAAAATGAAGTTAATACCTCTCGGCCAACAGTGAAATAAATAAATAAACAAACAAACTTTGAAACGAAGCCAAACTGCCGGGTTTAAACTCGGGCTGCACACTCGCTTGCAGGTTACTTACCTTTGCGTCGACCCTTTTGAAGGCAGGGTCATCCTCGTCCACCTCGAAGTAGATCTCAGTGGTGGTGATGGACAGAGTCCCCCGGGCCACCAGGACAGGGGCCACAAGCTGGGCCGGGCTGCTCAGGACCACTGGGCCTGCAGAGGGTGGAGGAGGGCAGCCACGAACAGAGTCAGTAACACGCAGAAAATATTATGTTTAACGTTAAATAAATAAAATGAGACTGAGGCTCATTCTGTAAATCTGATCAGAGCGAACAGAGGAGATAAAATCATGTCAGTGGCCTGTGTGCATCAAACTGTAGCAAACCGCTACACGTGTGAACACACCCCGCGCTTATAAACATTAGAGAATTTTAAAATTAATTATTGCAGTTTCAGTCAAATATTCCGCATTATATAAACGTTAAAGTCTCCATTTTATTATTTCCCTTCTTTTTTACGGCCAGGCTTTTGGGTCGTGACAGAAGGAGGGAAGAACACAGAGTTACACTAAAAAAAGGCGCATTTTATTTACAAAACAAGAAAACAAAAGTCAATAATTAAATGCATGGAGTGATAAATGATCAGTAATGTTTGTGAGTGGATGTGTGAAAGTGTAATTCTGCGTTATTATTTATCGCGCCACGAAACAAAGGCGTTTAAACGCCTTTTTGCATTTGAAGTGCACATTTCTATTAATGCGCATAATACAGCGGATTTATAAGAACTATAAGTAGACAGATGTCATCAAAACAAAGTACTTATTTGTACCAGTTTGTAAAACAGTGACGCACTAATAACAAAAATTATCTTCTGACTGAGCCACACCGTAAAAAAATGTATTTAAAACAGCTTTTATAAGGATAAAAAATAAATTATTTTGTCTCACATGGTGAAATCATCATTACGTATTTGCAGTGCAGGTGTAAAATATGAATTTATCTCTGATATTCGGGGCTGCTTTTAAAAGGGGCATCAGATTCCGAAATTTTAAAATATAAAAAACGCTGCTCTTTTATTCTCCATATAACCCCGTATAAATTAACTATACGCTTGTTCCCAGGTTCGAATAATTGTGCAGAATTTTCAGGTGGGATTGTGACCCCGCCAGCTGATAGTGATCACATCTTTATTTCAGTCTCCTCCTCCCTCCTCTTCTTCTCCTCTTCTCTTCCTCCTCTGCTTCATCCTCCATGTTTCTCAGAGATCAGTGTCGCTGTGGAGCACCGTTACACAGTGATTTGTCTGCTGCTCTCAAACGAAAAGCTCTCGAAATCGGGGATATTTATCGATCTCTTAAACTCCAAAGAGCCACTTTAATGTCTCATCAATCTTAATCTGCGTTCCTCAGCCAATTATGGCCGATAGTGTTACAGGAATACAAGTGGATTTCGGTCTCAACTCCCAGAGCGCCCCTTCATCGCTCTTTGCAGGCTGCACAGTCAAACCTCCCCGCTGCTGGATTTTTTCTCTTCTCAGCGCTGCTTCGGGTCCATTAACGGTGATCCTATCTGCTGATGCTATCAGGCCGGCCGATACACGCTGCTTACAAGCCTCATATGAAGAGTAAATACTTGCAGCCTGTTTTATTGAATTTTAGATAAGGGTTAGTGTATATAAACGGAGATAAAAATTTAAAAAGTGAAAAAATATCACATTTAGAAGTGAAAGTATTTATGTAAAACCATTATTATTATTATTTCTGCCAATTTACCCTCTTTGTAGCATAAATTGTTTGAGCTCCAATAAAAGCAGATTGTCTTTATGTTCACTCCTGCCCCCCAAATGACTAAAAATAACACTTTTAAGGGCTGATGCATTGTACCGCGGCCCTAAAGGGCTCCACAGAGGGAAAGACACAATGCCTGAAGCATTAAGCCACAGCATCCATTGCTCATGGGGAGGAAGAGGATTAGGCTGTAATCCCCTCAGGGATCCTTCCATAATTAGGCTATATGGCATTAAAATGTTTACAGGAGAATAATGAAATTAGGGGCAAGTTACACAGGATAAGTGGTGTGTGTGTATATGGGGGCTAAAGCTCGGAATATCTGGCTCTTTCTTCTAATGAAAATGCAAATATTTGGGAAATGACAGGCCAATTTAATGAAGTGATGAAAAGTCTCATTTTGGTGTGGTGGGAGTTTGGGAGAAGTGCTGAGGAGATGAGTATATTATTACCCAAAATCCATCCGCTGGACTGCAGTGTTTGATAAGTGCTTTTATATTCTGCGTTATTATGAGAGAAATGCAAGTGGAACTGGGTTACTTGCACACCTGAGGACCATCATTCACTTGCAATCATGCACATGTTGACATATAGTAGATACACACATATATACACACGCACAGCTGCAGCCATTATAATCTGCTGAGTGTCTGAGGCCCTGTGCCTTATTAATGAACGTTTTTCCACTGTTTTCACTGTATCAAAGTAGGGCTGCACAATTAATCGAAAATGAAATTGCAATATGGCCAAGTGCAATATCCAAATTACGGAAGCTGTAATTTTTTTTGATAAATTAAAGAACGATGAAAGAAAACAAATGCATTTCAATAAAATACTGTAGTGCTGCAGAGACGCTCTGGCCTAAAGATCCTCAAGCTGTATGAAAAACATGTTTGTTTGTTTTAAAAATTAAAATTGTACAGCAAAAACGATCATTCTCACTAACCGTGCAATCATATTGTAATCACAATATCTGTCAAAATAATAGCAATATGATTTTTTTGTGCAGCCCTGCATATAATATATACAATTTTAAAGGCTGGAGAAATACATATTGCACCATGGACTATTTAATTAGGCTGCAGCATATAATTAATTTAAAACAAACAGAAAAAATATTCAATATAAATAATTCAACTCTCTAGTGTTGTTTGTATATTTTACTTTTTATGTCACCCATGTTCTCTTTGTATCAGGGGTCTCAAACTCAAATTGGCTTGGGGCCACATCAAGATTCAAGTACTGCAAGAGAGCGCAATATTTCTCAAACACTTTCCTTAAAAAAAATAGACTGATATAAACATAATCCCTTTTAATCATCACCTGTGACCCACTAGAACTGTGTGGTGAAGTCTGTATCTGCAGAGAACCTGCCCTCTGCCTGTACTTCTCATTATTTTGCTGAGCTCTGGACGCTTTATCAACCCAAATCATTGGTATTTGACGTGTTGGTAATATGACTCAACAATCAGTTATTTTTCTGGCGTGTTTATGAACAGTTTGGATAAATCCTACTGATTCTACCTTTAACGAAAGAAATGTAAACAGCCATTTCTATACATTTTTATATGCATTAATTAGCTGTGCAATTGGACACAAACTCAGCAACTCCTCTCACGTTGAATCGGTCATTAAAAACCCTTGATGAAAATGGCTCGCTGAGCATTGTCGTCTTCATCTGTGCTTTCATCAAACACCACAGAGTATGTGGTGAAAACTCCAGCTTTGTCTCGTGACTGATCATAAATGTCACTTGATACCTTGCTAATCTTCTCTGTCACTGTGTTTGCTGATAGAAAAATATAGTTGAACAAGCTGTTCTTTTCTGGACATAGAATATCAGCAAATTGCAACATGCAGTCCTTCAGGAATACATACTTTTTTAAAATATAGGATTTTGATTTTATTCAGATGAAGGGGTAGCGTAAAGCTACTACAAGGAACTTTCATATTTTGTTGAATTTGGAGGCTTATGTGGTCGTGTGTTTCCATCTTAATAGCCACAAAATATAACGTCGAAAATAAAATTATCTAAATAAAAATCTCCTCCTTCTTCATTTTAACTGGCTATTGTACTACTCACTGTAACATTGCCAGGAAAAATGTAAACACAGGCTCATTTATCAATATCATTTATCATTTAATGCAATTTCAAGCAGAATCCGACCCGGTGGCAGGCGTTAAGAATAACTCCTGTTTGCATATGTAGGTCATATGAAGGCATTAGTATTAAATTGAGACTGTTTTATAACCAATTAAAAAAGAAAAAAAAGAAAGTCATTTTGCAGGCTGGTTTATATCATATTTTAGACATCAAGTCGCTGGCCGGACGGAGGGAAAGAGGGGGCCAGAAATGGCCCTCAGGCCGCCAGTTTGAGACCCCTGGTTTATATGAAGAAATGATATGTTTGAATTAAGAGAAACAAAACAAGAAACTTGGGAAACTTGGTTATGAAAAAGCGTAATAACACCCTTTCTTCCTTTTTATGAGATTACACATTGAGAAATGTTGCGTTGGTTTTACTCTTTTATAAACATGTCACCACTCAGGGATCAGTATTGTGAATGGGGACTAAAATGGATATGGAAAGGCTAAATTAAGTCAGAACAAAACGGCTGTGGCCGCTAAACCACACCAGCTAACACAGTTCCGGGATGCCAGCAGAAGAGTCAAATCCACCGACTGTTGCTCGATTTCAGAGATGTCTTGTGAGGCTCAGATTCTTGTCTTCTTTCCTCTCACATGCTCATCTTAAGTTTCTATTTTACCCGATTTCGGTTACAATATGTGCATACAAAAAGGATCATTTGATGCCAGTGCAGCACAGACAGCATTTCCAATGTTTGTGGGGGAGCAAAACTAATCATAGGTTCAGTAACCACAACTGCCTGGGCCCTTGAGTGCAGGCGCCGCCCCTTTGGCAGCAGCGGCAGCAGGCACTGACCCAATGGCTGGCAGGAGGAGCACTGTTGTTGACAAGGATCTAGTCCCAGATCTCTCATTAAGGCTGTTCATGCCTGAGATTAGATACAGGCCAAACACAGACAGTGCATCCTGGTAAAAACATTATCCAAATGTTGTGAGTGAGGGAGCTCCCCTACTGGTAAAAACATGAACTCAACTTTGACACAACATAAAAAAATATATATATTCATAAATCTCAGCAACGTCCACCTTCAAAGTTTGGCTCATAATTTCAAACAGGATCACACGTCATAAATGTATCACAGATATTCAATCCCAGCATTTCTGTTTTGGACAAGGTCGTCATCAGTCCTCTCTGGACAATTCGTTCTCATCGTATTTGAGCCCACGTCCTGCTCTTTTGATTGGGCAGTGCAGGGTTCATCTGACAGACATGGAGTGTTTGGCTGCCTGCTGGCCCTGGGACAAAGAGGAGGGGTTAGCCTCCTCCTCTGAGATTCATCTGTGGGATTTTACAGAGGATTTCACTACTCAGCAGTGGCCTGGTTCAGCCTGAGCCTCATATACTAAGCCAGGATAACTAGATAATGTATACAGGGCCATGAGCCTGATGTTATTATTTACGTGCCTGGGAATATACTGTCTCAGGGCGTCTTTTTCATACAGTTTGTATCATAATTTGAACCTGGAACGAATCCAACACATACATAAATTCATATTTGTTACTGTTAATGTGTTTTAGTCAGGGTTGTTCCAATATGGATACCATTACTGGAAAATGCCCCTGATACTGCCTGAAATGCTCGTATCAGGAGTACGCACGCCTATGCACCAATATGATACCATGTAATTTACTGACCCCAAAACCAGACTCTGTATTTATTCATGTTTAACCTGAGTCAGGCCATGTTACAATGATATCAATCATAAAACATCCAGACAGGGTTACAAGTATTCAGCTGTTATAAAATAATAAGAATACTACTACTACTAATAATAATAATAATATATTTTTAATGCACTGGTATCAGTGACGCAACCTTCTAGTATCAGAAATGATATTGAGAAGGAATAAATGGTATCAGAATATCTCTATTTTGATTTAGTAAAGACATTAACGTGAATTCAACTGGAGGGATTATCCAATCAGACCTGGGACGCCGCTGTTAAAATACAGTTTAAAGAACCATTTAAAGTAGTTGCTTAACTTGTGGGTCCTGGTTACAAAATCCCAGTGGGCACCAACTAGTATTTGTTGATTGGGTCTTAAACCATCCTGAAGGAGTTTATTTTGTGATAATGATCTGCTCATTCTACATGATCCTGTTAATCGCACAGTAACTTACTAAAAACAATCAACAGTTTCTCTTGATTTAAAAGTAATTTTATTGCTCCACTAATCAGAACTGGGTATTTAACAAAGCCATGGAATAAGTAAGTGAAAATGTACAGTTAGCAGGTCATGAATCACAATTATTTTGCAATAATGACCTGCTCACTGTATATTATCCTGCTTATTACACAGCCACTTGCAAGAAAAAAAAAATCAATAATTTGATATAAAATATTAATTTAAAAATGTTGTTATAGATTGAAAAATGATTTTATTGTTCCTCCGGAGTCTACAATCAGAACTGCGTCCATAGCAACGGTTTGTTCCTCATAGCAACAGTCTGATATTCAGAAAAAAAACAGATCTTAGAATGCCGTAGTAGACCAATCAGAATAGAGTATTTAACAAAGCCAAGTAATAATCCAAAATAAAATAACAGTCGGTAACAACGGCCCAGACTTCTCACCATTAGAGGAGAGTCTTTTATTTCTTTATTGCTTTATTATCCTTTCTTATTGGAATAAAATAGATGCTTTCGGAATTGATGATGGCTGCCATCAGGTCTGAGTATCACTTTATATTCTACTAAAAAGCCTGAATCATAACCAGTTAAGACTCCGCTCAGCTCTGTTGATTTAAACCACCAGTTA
>JAJHUR010091167.1:12305-22947 GCA_027495735.1 Lutjanus campechanus
GTGTTTTAGTCAGGGTTGTTCCAATATGGATACCATTACTGGAAAATGCCCCTGATACTGCCTGAAATGCTCGTATCAGGAGTACGCACGCCTATGCACCAATATGATACCATGTAATTTATTGACCCCAAAATCAGACTCTGTATTTATTCATGTTTAACCTGAGTCAGGCCATGTTACAATGATATCAATCATAAAACATCCAGACAGGGTTACAAGTATTCAGCTGTTATAAAATAATAAGAATACTACTACTATTTTTAATGCACTGGTATCAGTGACGCAACCTTCTAGTATCAGAAATGATATTGAGAAGGAATAAATGGTATCAGAATATCTCTATTTTGATTTAGTAAAGACATTAACGTGAATTCAACTGGAGGGATTATCCAATCAGACCTGGGACGTCGCTGTTAAAATACAGTTTAAAGAACCATTTAAAGTAGTTGCTTAACTTGTGGGTCCTGGTTACAAAATCCCAGTGGGCACCAACTAGTATTTGTTGATTGGGTCTTGAACCATCCTGAAGGAGTTTATTTTGTGATAATGATCTGCTCATTCTACATTATCCTGTTAATCAGAATTGAGTATTTAACAAAGCAGGTCTTGAATCACTCTGAAGGGGTTTGTTTTGCAATAATGACCTGCTCACTGTATATTATCCTGCTTATTACACAGCCACTTGCAAGAATAAATCAATAATTTGATAGAAAATATTAATTTAAAAATGTTGTTATAGATTGAAAAATGATTTTATTGTTCCTCCGGAGTCTACAATCAGAACTGCGTCCATAGCAACGGTTTGTTCCTCATAGCAACAGTCTGCTATTCAGAAAAAACAAAAAAACAGATCTTAGAATGCCGTAGTAGACCAATCAGAATAGAGTATTTAACAAAGCCATGTAAAAATCCAAAATAAAATAACAGTCGGTAACAACGGCCCAGACTTCTCACCATTAGAGGAGAGTCTTTTATTTCTTTATTGCTTTATTATCCTTTCTTATTGGAATAAAATAGATGCTTTTGGAATTGATGATGGCTGCCATCAGGTTTGAGTATCACTTTATATTCTACTAAAAAGCCTGAATCATAACCAGTTAAGACTCCGCTCAGCTCTGTTGATTTAAACCACCAGTTATTAGCAAGAGGTGTGAAGTGAAGATTTGGCTTTATTGACAAAGTGCGCAGTGCACCATTTTTGATCTACACTCAAAAGTGAAGTGAACTCTGGATAACTTACCTTTTAAAGCCATGGCAGCTACATGAAAAGCAGTGAGGGGTTGGCTTGATAGTCTGGCTCGCACACACAGAGCGTGATGCCAGTTAAATTACAGAATCTTTGGGCAACACAGCGCCTTGGCAGTAATTTGACTGAATTGTGTCAGACAAAGTATTAAAGCTGGGTTAAAATACTGGATAGTAAAAAAAAACATAATAATAACAATCACATGGGTAAAATAAATCAAAGATTAATAAAGATTTAATATTATATTTGACTTTCCTCAGCTGTTAAGGGCCAATTAATCTCTTAATGATTGTTCACTGTGGAGAGAATGTGGGTTACTTTGACTGCAGGATAATTAAGTTGTTCTCTGCTCTCCCATAACATCCACATGTTCACACCCACATGGAAAAATACACTTTACATGCTATTTTCTTGCCAAGGCTCAGTGATATTATAACACATTTTATTCATTTGAAATGAGGACAGATAATTAGGCTACTGTAATTTCACATTTCCCATGGAATGGAAACTAATGATTATTTTTTTATTATCACTTTATATGTTGATCATTTTCAGTTTCATTTGTTGTTTGGTCCATTAAAAAAAAGACGTAAAATAAAATGTCTCGTTTTGTCCATAACTCAAATAGATTCAGTTTACTGTCATAGAGGATGAAAGATACCAGAAATTATTCATATTAGATGCTGAAATCAGAGAATTTTTCTTAAAACGTGACTCACAAAGATTAACCGATCATCAAAAAGAGTTGGTGATTAATTTAATAGTTGACCGCTAATCCATGAATCAATCAAACGCTGCAGCTGTGATTGTATTCACCTGAAAAATAAATGAGTTTAACCAAAATAATTTCTAACAATCAAATAATCGAGATACATGTGTTTGATTATATGTGTGTTATTATTATGCAGGGTTTTGATTCAGGGTAACAAGATTTCCACTCAGTAGTTTTTAATCATGTTTACTTTGTATCACTGACAGATTGTGGAAGAGAGACAGTTGTGTGATCAGGTGTTTTAGTTCAGATCACTGTGATTTTTAATATGTAACACTTTACAGTGGCCTTATTAAAGTATAATGACCGATATACTAACCATAGGACGACAGAATTTCCATGTAAAGGTACAGCGAGTGGGTCATCACTGCAAATTATTACACAGCTTGATTAAATACTCGATTCTGATTGGTCAATTACAGCACAGTAAGGTCTGTTATTCCAGTATACCAGACCGTTGCTACCATAGATATATCTATGGTTGCTACTGTATGAAGAACACACTCTTGCTATGGACACAGTTCTGATCATAGACCCTTGAGGAGCGATAAAATTATATTTTAAATCAACAAAATAATTTTAAGATCAATATTTTACATCAAATTACAGATTTTTTGGTTAAGTAACCTTGTAAGAAGTGGGATAATGTACACTGAGCAGGTCACTGATGTGAAATAAACACCGACAGGGTGATACAGATTTTTAACATTTTAATATTTTTAACATTTAAAAAGAAATTTAAAAGTGATTTTTCTATGATCAGAACTGTGTCTATATCAACAGTGTTATTCATAGCAGCAGTCTGCTATTTAGAAATAACAGACCTTAGAATGCTGTAATTAACCAATCAGAATTGAGTATTTCTAATAAGTACGTATGTTGATTACATTAAATTATGCCAGTTTTAAATACATATGATATTCATTTTACAATGATTTTATGGATTTAAAAATGACTGTATTGTTCCTCCTGAGTCTAAGCTCAGAACTGCGTCCATAGCAACAGTCTGTTCTTCATAGCAACAGTCTGTTATACATACCAACCATCTGCTATTGAGAAATAACAGACCTTAGAATGCTGATATTGACCAATCAGAATCGAGTATTTAACAATGTATTGTATGTATGTAACCATGTATTAATACATAACAGTCCTCTGTAAGTATTTAAGTATAATATGAGTTTAATAGCATGACCTAAACATTCAGTCTCAGTTTCTACAAATAGACTTTGAGTGGTGTCTCCTAACCCTTGAGGTCAGACGCAGGTTATATAAGGCCACTGTAAAGTTCAGCATTAGCGAGCTGTGGTTCGTGTCAACTTTAATCACAGATTTGCTCGAGAAAACCCTAAATATGAGTTGTGACATATCTGGATTGATCATCTTTCCGGTGTTAGTTTAACTTTAGAAGACTTGCCTCTGGAGATAAACACTCGAGGAAGGAACCGTGCTGACGAGATCCAAAAACAAAACAGAGAAGGACACTTATCAGACCAAAACAATATGTAGCTGTCAAACCAAAGCAAAGCTGTCCAGATTAGAACACAGAGACAAAATCTTTGACTGCACGACGACACTGAAGGTGAACTGCAGAAAACAACCTGCAAAATAAGCTACAGAAGATACATTTTGAATACTAAACAGTACTTACTTCAAATATTTCAAAGCTTTTCTTTCAGCTGGACTGTTGTAAATGCAGGATACTGAGCATTAAAAGCCACTGCATTGATCCAAACACTTCATTTGATGCACTGATATTAATCATGCACACTGTAACTATGCCGGCTATTAGGAAGCAGACAGATAAAAGACGAGCTCTGCTGATGCTCCAGCAGAGGTGATGTTGACTCGGGGTTAATGGAGGTGCTGGTGTGCTGACTTACCGCCCAGGTTGTCCATCTCCTTCTCCTGCAGCAGGCTGACGGCGTCATCGTCTCCCTCCAGCATCAACTCCGTCTCCGTGTTCTGGCTGGCCACAGTTTGGCTGCGGAAGACCTTCTTAGACTTGACCACCTCGTCGTCCTCTGTGCCTGTCAAAAGAAATATGGGGAAGAGAAACCACTAAGTATTGCACTGTGACTTCTAAAGCTCAGCTCATATACGTCACTATGGTTAAATGGACAATGGTTACTGTCAGGTCTGTGGCAAAAATCCTGACAGAGACCAACAGTGGTTGAAACATGTTGGCTATTTTTTACCAATTTAGCAATGAAAAAGTAAAATAAATTTGTTGAAGTGCCTGGATTGCCTTCCTGCTTATTACATATTTTTAATCTGCAGTCAAGTGTACAGAGCAACCCGTCATCTCCTTTACCAAAGTTCTATCAACCCTCCAATTCTGACAGTAATTATTGCAGTTTCCACTGATAAATTTAAACATTACTGAACTGTTCTGTCTGTCTGTCAATAGAGAACGAAAAGGTTCAGCTGTTGTACTCGGGCTGAGCAAAAGTTTGCCTCAAAAGTAGGGCAAGGCAATGCAATTTAATTAACAATATAGAATATATATATGGAAAAGCACATAATAAATAAAACACCGGAAAATTCAACAGCATCATAGAAGAAAAAAGAAATCAAGCAAAAAAAACCACAGGCACAAACCTCACACACAGAGAAAATATAAATATATTCAGATTACATTTAAAAGTATGAAAGTATTACTGGTGTAAATCAAACATAGTGCAGTAACACATTTACATGTTGCAGAAACCCCAAAATAACTGACCAAACCAGGCATTGAAACCACATTTTTGAAAGCCAGTCCAACAGTGTTAAACGTAGAATATGTAAATTCTGCCGCAAGGGGTCTCTTATATTAAAACAATAACAGAAGATGTAGTGTGATGACACCTGAAGTAGTGCGGGATTATGGGAGTTGGTTTCATCACTGTTAAATAATTAAGATAAAAATCTATCTGACATGATCAAGGACGAGGTGATATTAAAGTTTTATTCCCGTTATATTTAGTCATGTTTGCTAACTTCCTTCCTCACTCTCTGACGTATCCAACGTATCCCATAATTTCCCAGAAGTTGTAGCAGGTAGTAGTAAGGAAACAACCCATACCTTGAATAAATTGCAGCTTTCTCTGCATTTGAACATTGTTGGAAACATTAAGGGTAATGTAAAAACACAACTCTGCAAAACATATAACATTTTTTCTGACAAAAACCAGACAATAATTTAATAAAAATTGATTTATGATCACATAAACTATGACAAAATCCATTGACACAAAACAATGGATGGAACATCAAGTGTTGCTTTATGCAGATGACCTGTTACTCCATGTATTCGACCAAAGTCCCTTCCTGCCTTTTGCACTCTCACTGCTTGACCAAACAGGCTAATTCTCTGGGTACAAAATAAACTGTACAGAAACGTAAACATTTTTTAAAAGACCAGAAGAGACACCCGGATAAATTTCACATTTGATGTCAAGGAAAACAAGATCCTTTGAAAACGATGTGGAGTGACAATCACCTGTAAAAACACAACAAACTTGAAGAGACATTTGCAGACGAGTCATCCTGACATCAATGCACACAAATGTTTTTGTTTACAGCTGGTGGTTTTTTGCTAAACTTGAAATACAGGACAAGCTAACATCCTGACATCCTGTACCAAGTAGAGAAGTGAATGACCCAGAGTTGCTAATCTTTCTTTTTTTAAGTTTCACTCTCCTCAAATTTACACAAACATGTACCACAAAGAAGAATGCATGTTTGAAGAAATGTAGTACACTTGATGTTAATTACAGAATAAAAGATGTTTCCTCCAGGAGTGTATAATGAGTTTGGAAAATTCTAGAAAAACACATTACACTTTAAAGCTACTACAAGGATCTTTTATATTTTGTTTATTTTGGATGCCCCTGTGGACAAAAGCGGTAGTGTTTCCACCACCATAAAAACAAAACATAACGTCAGAAATAAAATTAGCAAAATAAAAATCCTCTCCTGGTCCTGTGTTTTTAACTAGCTAACATATTACTCCCTGTGACTTTTCCTGGGAAAATGTAAACAGGCTTATGTCATCTGATTTCAAGGGGAATCCGACCCGGCAGACATTAAGAACAACTACACAGAAACAGACGATCTGCTTGTGGATGGTTTTGTTAGTTTATATAGCTTATATAGAGGCATCAGTAATAAACTGAGACTGTTTCATAACCAGTTAAAAACTCCCTGTAGTAGCTTTAATGTTACACATATATGGCAGTAGAAAGGAGCAGAAATGTAGTATATAAAATGTTGATAATAGATGTCTCCTCTGGGACAATATAATGAGCTTGGAAAAACAGACACATTAACCATTAGATTTTAGTCGACTAAATCTAGTGTGGATTTAAATTCTTATGATATGTAGCCAACTAAAACTAAAACAATTCAGATGACTAGAATAGCGCTTAAACTAAATGGCATTTTAATCTAAAAACTAAGACTAAAGCTAAATAAAAAATGAACGCTGCAGAGTAAGAGCTTAGCATGTTTACTCTAATCGTTTGTGCACGTTATTCAATTTCAAAGAAAATAATCGGTTTCCATAGGCTATTAACATGCATAAATCTGGTAAAATACATAAAAAGAAATAAAGCATGAAGAATCTATGCATGAAATACACAATATACGCCGGATGAACCTGATATGAGATGCTCACTAATGTACTTGCCACAGCATATGAAAGAATGTCAGGGTACACGTTCGTTCACTGAATACATTTCGCATGGTTGAACATCAGAGGTGTCTCAGCTTTTATTTTTAGACAAGGTCAACAATGAAACACTATCTGTATCTTGAAAGACCAGCAGCTGAGTCGGAGGATACATCTCGAGCTCGTAGTCGATTAGAGATATCATTTGCCGCTTTTGGAGGCTTGACAAGAGTGAGAGTGAACAGACAGCACAATTAGGAGGCTGCTTACACCAGGATTTCATCATATGGGCTATAGCGGAGAGCACGCTCATTGAACACGATGTGTTCATACATCCTGCAAAACAAAGAGGTCTCACAACACATTTATCAGCTTAAATCAGCTCCTCTCCAACATGTGCCTGCCACACGGCTGCTCACAGCGTTTATGTGGATTTGTCTTTCTGAAGTCCGACGTAGGAAATAACCAGAGGAAAAACTTGCGTGTGTGAAAGGAAGAACACATATCAAGAAATGGGAGGTGGCTGACACCCGTCTGACATGTTTCCTTTCAGCGCGGTTCTTAATTCGCCTCTCCCTCCCCTGAGGAACATGTACCTTGTCTCGAAGAGGTCACATTTGACTGTTGTCAACACTGCTACTGAGAAAAAAGTCTGCTTCCTGCTCTGTCTCATATCTGCAGTGCTTTCATCAGAGGGAGGGAAGAAGTCTGTGCTTTTCGGAAATGAATTCTGTGTAATGTTAAAGGCAAAAGCCAGCCAGCGGTCAGAGATCAAAGCGGAACGAGTGAAACTTAAAACTGTAATTCTGTAAACCATCATTATACTCGGAGTAGACGAGAAAAAGCTCCACAGACGGGCTGATGTCTGATTGGCAAGTCTGTAGACCAAATAAACCATGCTGATTTCTACACGCAAATGACCAGCGTCAACTGCTGTGGGGGGTGTAAAAGAGCTGCTTTACCCACAATGCAATTTTGTTCTCACAGAAGAGGTAATACGGTTATAAATAATGAGAAATGAAGAGCTTTGACATGAGGGAGAAAATGTGCTGACATGAGAAGTGATCTTCTCCTGAGTGATAGCCCGTTGACTCGGAGACATTCTTATATTAAAAGCGTGGCTGTGAAAAAGGGGTCGCCATTTGTCACTGTTAAAGGATCTGCTGCGCGGCGGTGTCGAGGAAGACTCATTAGAAACATTTTCATGTGTTCACCCTTGACCGCTAAATGGCAAAACAAGGAGAGTGACCCTTTTGAATATCAGGTATAACTCATGTGAAAGACAGGAACAGGAGACAAGTGCAGACTCGGGTAGATACTCTGTGCCTATCCAATCACCGAGGGATTCAAACAGTCTTAGTTCAGGTGAATTTATGGTGTGAGAAGCTAAAATTCTTCTACATTTATATTTTATCATCCTTGAAAGCAACTGTGGTTATCTTCTGCAAATTACCTGATCGATTTGTTTCTACATTTTGGTGACTTTTAAAGAGTGAAAATAAACTAATAAGTACACTGCAACAGCATTTTTATGTACAGAATAAGTCGCCCCTCTGACCTGAACTTGCATAGATCTCTGGCATAAACTAATATTCACAAATACATTAATACTGATATGATTTCTTATACACGCTGTACAGTGTCAGAAATTGTTTTGAGATAATAAAAAGGAAAAAAGGTGTGAAAATCTGTCGTAAATCGGGAGATATACCAGACACTTGTGATCCTGGGAGGAAAGAGGGAGAGGGCAGCGAAAAAATCTGAGTCTCCTGGGAAAATCTGGAGGGCTGGCAAGTACAGGTACAGGCAATGTAATGTAAGACCATTCTGCAGTCTAAAATATGTCCTCATTTCCCATGATGCCTAGTGCTGGACTGAGTAGTTTGTTAAGTTAGTCTAGCTCTGGTTCTGAAAGTGAAATTTCCTGTTCAATCCTCCATTGATGCCCCAGAAAATCCTTACATAAAGAGTTTTAGGCCTGGAACAAAAATAATCAAATATATGAGATGAATTATGAGCATAACATATTTGATTTTGAGCATAAAAGACTGGAACATGGTTAAAAAAAAAGAGAGAGAGGGAAGAAACTACTCATTTAATATTAGCTACTAACTAACCAGCCTGCTAACATAAATACCTGTTCACAGACTTGGTAAACATTTCCATGGTAACAGTGCACTCCACCAATCAGAGACAGAGCTGTTGCACTTTTGTATTGTGGGTAGTGTAGTACTTCTCCATGACAGTACTGAATTTTCTTAAAACAAGGTTGAAATCATATGGACTTGTGGCTTCTATAGACACACATATTGTTTCACAGTCTCGGAGCTCGTGGTCAGTCTACCTCGGATGGTTACGACATCATGACTAATAATCTAAATCCTCTATTCAGAATATGAACAGGACTTTCACTTCTGGAACATTCACTGTTGAGCTCTGTGTTGCTAATTGTCATTTTTGTGCTACACCTACTAGCATCTTTCTAATTAACCTCACAAAGTGAGCAGTCCATCAGAAGCCACTTCCATTGACTTCTCAATGTCTTTGAAAAAAAAAAAAAACACAGCCGTTTCATTTCATGTCGACTCTCAGACCCTTCAGGAACAGCGCCAAGAGAAGCCACCGATCACCGGTCTCACGGGTCCTCTTGTTCAATCACTGAGTTGAAACTGCTTCAGAGTGCACTAATTACACTCAGTAAAGTGCAGTGCGGAGCTTTTGTGACCCCGCTGAAGGCTGATGAAGATCTGCCAGCTGTGACCAACGGAGGACGCCCCTGAGCCCTCGTCACTGGGGTTCAACGAGGATCCATCGGCCTGAGTTTCTTCTAGGGTATCTGCCAACTGCCTTTTTTTTGGCACAATTATCTCCTGGGAGTATATGTGTATATGTATATTTGTAAATAGCTGCATATACTGCTTTTTTTTTGTTTTTTTGCAATCATCTGCACTGCATGTGTGTGTAACACAAAGGAACTACAACTCTCATTTTGTCATGCCTCCCTGTGTTGTACAATGTTAACATCTGAAGTAGTGTGGGATCATGGGAATCGTTTTCTTCATCGTTAAACAACCAAATCCGTCTGACGCAGAAATCATGTTCAAGGACAAGGTAAAGTATTAACTTTTATTCATGATATGTTTAGCAGTTATAGCAGTTATAGCAACACGCAGCTTGTAGGAAACACACCTTTACCTTCAATAAATTATGGATTTTCTGGGTTTGACCATTGTTGAAAACATCTGGGATAATGTAAGTACACAACTCGACAAGATATATAACATATTTCTAGTGTTTTTATGCAGAAATGTTACATTATAGCTTTAACTTACTAACGTAAAACTAAAATGTTGTGTTTTATTTTGAGAATGGGTTTGTAATGTATATAATGTTGAAAAAGGGGGGCACATCCTTTTTATAGACACCATGACGTAGCCTCTTTACTTCGTCAATGTTATGTCATTCTTTTTTTTAGTGGTGATCTGGAGAGTTGAATTTGGGGTCTTTACTATTATAAATGAAAAATCGAGTTGCAGAGCAAAAGCCGAGCATGAGCAGCAATATTTTGTGTTTAAGAATCATTTTTCGTCAGAGTCACAGAGTGATGAAATCGAGTAAATGTGTTCTTTTGTGAACAAGCTAATTCCCAGTTCAAACAAACTTTATATAATCTTAGATACCAGTTCCCACTTTGGAAATATTTCAGTAGTTTTACTGTGCAGTATGGAATAGATAAAAGTTGAGAAGCCTTTAAAAGAATGTTGAATCAACTATATTACTGCTGCCAGGGCTCCATGTTTCATATACTGTGACTCTGGACAGTTTTGTGGCACTGGCCTTTCATTTTTATAGCCTCATAGAGTCGACTTTTTCTGAGTCTCCTATGTATTATACGCCCAGCGCTGCCACTCCTCCGAAAGAAATCCACAACATCATGTTTCACTTAGGGTTCAACTTATATGGGTACTTC
>JAJHUR010091169.1:0-13616 GCA_027495735.1 Lutjanus campechanus
CCAGACTGACCTGCCTGCAGTCCAGACTTGTCTCCCATTGAAAATGTGTGGTGCATTATGAAGCACAAAATACAACAACAGAGACCTCACACTGTTGAGCAGCTGAAGTTGTATATCAAGTAAGAATAAGAAAGAATTTCACCTTTAAAACTTCAACAACTAATGTCCTCAGTTCACAAACACTGACTGAGTGTTGTTAAAAGAAAAGGTGATCACAGTATCACAGTGGTAAACATGCTCCTGTCCAACAAAGAGTGTCACCCTGTTATCCTCAAGTATTTTTGGTTATCTGCCCAGTGAGAGGCGGGAAAGTTAAGTTTTAACCAACTGATCGATGAGTGTTTTTAAACCTGTATTGTTTTCTTGCTTATGTAACCTACTTCTGATTTTTAACAAGGCTCATTTTAATTGTAATGTTAGTAATTCAAGTAGATATGAGAAATGGCAAATTAATGCTGTGCTGTGTGCGCACTTAAGTACTTCATGCCACCCCTGCAGAAGTTAGTGCCACTCCAGTCAAAAAAGTCTGGACATGCTCCTGTAGAGAAGAAGAATGTTTAGACCCAGAGAAGTAGAAATTGTCCAAAGACAAGAAGAATGTGAAGATGAAAGAGGAAAGCTTAAGAAGGATGAGTATGAGAAGCAGCAGGAGGAGCAGGACAAAACAGATGACACAGTTTGTTTGCTCGTCATGCCTGTAAGTCCTTTGTGGCATTAATCACCCCCCGTACATTTCCAAACCCGTTACATCTCGACAGTTTCTCCACGTTCCATAAGCAGCAAGTACAAGTTAAACTCATCAACAGTGGATTAATAGGATAAATATTTTATGAATGAATAATTCATGAACCACTGAAACATTCAATGTTCACACCTCTGAGGCAACGGGAAGATGGAGCTGATTAAATAACCACAAGCTGGTTCCAGCATGCATGTGGCCTGCTGAATTGTCGCTGTGTGGGCTGACCTCTGACCTCAACATTTAAAGGAGTGAAGAGAGAATCTTACCACAGAAATCGGTGTCCTACTGTCTTATCAAGTTAGGACAATTCATGTAGCTTAGCACAGCTGAATCTGATCAGAACTACAAAGTGTGAATTTGAAACATCCAGTTATATAACTGCTTTATGCAACCGCATTACATCTGACACTGAATTCTCATTTGTCGAACTGTACTTAGAGGTCGTATCTGCGTTAAGAAAGAACACTTAATGTCAGCTCCGCCGCCAGGGGAACGAGATTGTGTGAATAGTTAACACATCTCACCATGGATGATAATGAATAAATCAGAAGCACAAGTACAAAGCTACTGAGATTGGATTTGAAATCAAATTAGGTGACACTTTCTAGGAAGGTCATGTCTATAATGCATTATAAGCACATTAATAAGACATGATAAGGCTTTATAAAACTTTTTAGAAATGTTTGTGATCATGCATGACAACTTAAAAAAGGTTTATAAAGTACTGTAAGTGGTAGACATAATGTATTATAGGTTCAGCATTCATAATGCCTTATAACATGCCAAATTGACAACAGTGTTTGAAAGATGAATCTGAGCACAATATAACTATCAGAACTTTGGTCACTTATGAGGACACTGCTATAATGTATCATAACAATATAAAAACATTTCTGAAATGGAATAATGTCTTATAAGCATCATACAATTGCTAAAAAAGCTCACAAAGTCATGCTATAGTGCATCATTAATGTTTATAAGACATAATTACATTTCAGAAAATGTATAACCTGTTATGATCCATTCAAAAGTTATGGTAGTTATAATGTGCCCAGATTCTTCTTTCAAACAGTTTTGTCACTTTGCTTTGTAGCTATAAAGCATTATAAATGCTGCACTTATAATACATTATTAGTATCCACCACTTATACTTTATAAACCCTATTATAAGTTGTAATGAATGATAAGAAATATTTAATTTTTATAAAGCCTTATAAATGCATGATGTCTTATGAATGTGCTTATAATGCATTATAGATGTGACCTTCACAGAAAGTGTTACTAAAAAAATCATTTGAACAACGAAGAGTCTAAAGAACTTACGTTAAAACAAATTCATACAATTACTAATAACCGTATACATACATGCTTAAAGCTCACAAAGTCATGCTACAGTGTATTATTGATGTTTATAAGACATTCTTCCATTTCAGAAACTTAAAATTTATAATCTGCTATGATCTGTTTGAGCAGTTCTTATGCATCTTCATAAATGGCTAAAGTTATGATTGTTATAATGTGCCCGGATTCTTCTTTCAAACACTGTTGTCACTTTGACATTTAGCTATAACGCATTATGAAGGCTGAACATATAACACATTATTTGTGTCCACCGCTTATACTTTATAAACCTTATTTTTAGTTGTCATGCATGATTATAAATGTGTATAGTTTTCTAAAGCCTTATAAATGCATGGTGTCTTATGAATGTGCTTATAATGCATTTCTAGATATAACCTTCATAGAAAGTGTTAAATTAATTTGAACTACAAAGCTAATCCACACAGTTGCTAACAGCGTCGTACAGTGCTGTCACTTGGAGCTCACAGTCAGGCTATAGTGCATTATTGTTTATAAGACATTATTACATTTCTGGAACTTAGAATTTATAACCTGTTATAATAGGTTAGAGCAGTTCTCTGTCTTTATAACTGGCTATAGTTATGGTACTAATGTGTACCCCAGGACTCACATTCAACACTGTTGTCACTTCTGCATGGAGCTATAAAGCATTATGAGTGCTGAGCTTATAATGCATAGACACCCACTTAAAATACTTAATAAACATTGTTATGTCTAAACATTTATAGCGTATACAAGGAGTTTCATGAAGCATTCTAATGTCTCATCAATGTGCTTAAGATCATGGATATGGCCTTCACAGGACGTCTTAACACAAATTCAATGAAACAAGAAAGAAATAGTCCCAAATCTGTTCTTTTTTTCCATTTATTCACAATTGCCACCTGCTGCTCAGCTCACCTTTCATTATAGCCTGCCGCCTGCCAACAATTAAGAAAACAAAAAACAAAAAGATAGAATTACTTAAAAATGCATCAACTGTACAAAGAAAAGTCCTTACACAGAACATCAGGATGAGTGCAATGCAGCATTTCAATAAAAGAGATTTAAAAGAAATAAAAATTCATTCGTAAAACAAATAAAACCATTATATGCCGCGATTGAGATTGAACATGGAGGACGTCGTGCAGAACCAGTGAGTGAGAGAGTGACAAACTGAGTGAGGAGGTGATCTGAGGAATATCTGAAGTAACTCAAGAGTCAAACTGTTTCCTTACACTGATCATTTCCAGCTGCTTGAAAATGACAATAATGCTGAGAGTAGAAAACAAAAACTAATGATATGAAACCTCGACTGAATTAGGAGAGATCTTAACAAGAAAGCTCAAGACCTGACGGGGGAGTTGAGGCCGCGCCTGAAAGTCTCGAATAAAGCTGGACAGACTGTTCTACTGTCAGTTTGTGTGCAGGTACAAAATAAAACCACTCAGACAGCCCGGGCACAGAACTGATACATGTCGTCATATGAAATAAATTCTTACTGCATCAAGGAAAAAGGAAAATGAGGACTCGTGTGGCTTAAAAAAAACAAAAAAACAACTTCAGCAAATGCGGTTTTGTGGAACAAAGGAAGCAGAATTTGGCTGAGAATCTGACAGAACACAGAATTCTGCCAGTTAAAAGAACATTTGAACCTTCTGGGAAATGTGCTTATTCAACTTCTTTCTGAGAGTGAGATGTGAAAATCGATACCACTTTCATGTCAGCCTAACCTGGAATAAAGACTGGAAACAGACACAACACCTCTAACACCGACTGATCAACACGAGTATCATTTGTTTAAAGTGGAGATGAAATTTTTATTTTTAAAAACACTTTCAGATCACATCTCCGATCATATTGTGCACCTATTTAACAATATATGCCAAACAAACTAAAGAAAATCATTTACTTGTATTCTAAAGAAGCATAGTGCTGCCAAACCAGAAAATGAAAAATGAGAGCTGTCACATTAGCATGTAAAAAGCTTGTTATAATAAGATATTTTCATGTTATAACAACAGACAAACTTGCCACAATTATGACAAGAAATCTTTCTTGTAATATACTACTTAACTTGTTATAATGGGTTAGTTTCATGCTATAACAGAAAATTATTCATATTGTAACGCAGTGACATTGTTACAAGAAACTTTTAGTCTTATAACAATATTCTACTCATCTTGTTATACCATAAAATGATCACTTTTTGTTCTAATTTGACATTATAAAGATTTGTTACATGACTTGAAAAATTCGATTCTGATTGGTCAGTTGCAGCATTCTAAGGTCTGTTATTTCTGTATAGCAGACAGCTGCTATGAAGAACAGGCTGTTGCTTTGGACACAGTTCTGATCAAAGACTCTGGAGGAGCTATAAAATCATTTAAAATGAATATTTAGTCAAATTAGTATTGAATTCTTTTAGTAAGTAAGCGTGTAATAAGTGGGATATTGTACAGCGAGCAGGTCATTATTGTGAAATAAACCCAAACATGGTGATGTAGGATGTTATTTCTTACATATGTTATCAGGTTATTACATGAAAGTTTTATGTTCTAATAATATAAGTAGTGTTTGGTTATAACTATAAAAGTTTCTTGTTACAACCTTTGTATATTTTAACAACATGAAAATTTCTCGTTATAACAAGAAAATGTCTATTATGACAATAAATTTCAAGGTAATAACGTGATACTAAAATTTTTCTTTTTCTGGCTTGGCAGCAATTTGCTGCCGTAGTCTTCTGGTGTTAAAATCCAGTCATTTTTTTAAACTGCAAAACTAAACACGACGTGTGCTTACGTAGGTTTGAACCAACCAATATCATGACATCCACCCATCAATCAATCTGCAACTTTTAGTGGCAAAGAGCTAAGATTGTTAGCTAGCTAGCTAGCAACAGTCAGGCTATGACACACCCACTTGTCAACATTCTAATTAAATTCCTCCACACATTTTGTCCCGCCTGCCTATCCTCTTTCACTCAGAAACACGTCACAATAGCTGAAAGCTAAATACTCTTGAAATGCTAACGGCTAACAGATAAACTGTCTCTGTGTTAGCCGTGTAGCTAGCTGACCTAGCTGAACACAGAGACATGATGTTGGTGACAGTCTTCTCATCTCATCATGGGAAAGAAAGTGAATACATGTTTGCCACACAATCCCCACTAGAATTTCTCCTTAAATCTAGAAAATCCTCTCCAGCTACAGTCTTTTTCAAAGGCAGAAATGGAAAAAATGTCTTTGTGTCTCAAATCAGGGGGTGAAAAACAAATACTGGCTGGAATCCCACCCCATCAACCTTATGATGGGTGTCCATAAGACTCAACAGCTTTAAGTATCTATACAACAAATAAAGACTTACAGTCCTGCAACCAAGGGACAACCCCAAAAGCTTTATTCCGAAGCTAAAGCTGCTAATGCTTTACAGTCAAAACTTTCATTAACAATCAGCTGCAAACACCCCACGCTCTTAAAACCATTTAAGTAACAGAAATACACCTGAAGCTGGACCAGTAGTAGATCTGATCCAGTGTGACTGAAGATAAAAAAGGCACAACAAAAGGTCCTGAGGTACAGCAGCCATCAAAACCGTTTGGCAATACCGACACGCTCCTTTCAAATAAAACCTCTCAACAGAATTCTCTGAAGAAAATTTACTTCTAGCCGAGAGCAGCCCAGGTAGAAATGTCTGTCTGAGTGCGACATGTTTCTGAACAACAGCTGCGAGATAATAGCTGGGCGGAGATCTCAGCACAGGCAGGAATCACGTGGACCTCGCTTCACTGGAGTCCGACGAGAAAGAACATTGAAAAGGCATTCGGTTCACAGAGTTGCTACCATGACGCTCAGTGCCTCTTGTGCTACCATGTCAGTGCTACTGGAGAAGAATGAAGATGAGGAAGAAACAACTGGATATGGAGACAAGTAGAGGATATGAGACATTAGACCGGCGAGGTAAAGTGATCACTTCATTTCCAGGGTTTCCAAAAACTGCAGTGGGAGGCCTTTCAGGAACAGTCTCTGTAGATGTTTAGCCATCAAAATTGTTTTTGTTTTTTTACAGATATGAAGAAAATATCAGATAATGTGCGTGTTATCTAGTTAAAGGATAAGATCTGATTTTTTTTCAAGACCATCTTCCTTACATAAAACAGTCCCTGGTTGCTGTAATCATTCCTTCTGTCCATACTGGCTGTGACCATATAACTTTGTAGTGCATGAAAAAGTCCCAAAGTTACATTTCTTTGTGTCTAACCTCTTTCTCTGGTGACAGAGTTTTCACTCAGCCTTCAAGTGTGACCATTCTCAACACCTACGGGCACTTTTACCTTTGGGAGTGTTCGGACAACACTCACAACACTAAACTTGTCTGTCGGGTTGGCCGATATGACAGTATATACCATGCAACGGTACAAATGTGTCCATCGGTAGAGATTTGGTGGAGATAGTTTCCACTGATGGAGCTATCCCTTAGTGTCTCTGATATATATTCAGGGCAGTTTGTGTAGCAAATCAGGGCTGGATTCTCGCATGATCACGCAGATCCAGCCACAGTGCAAGGTAACCTGATTTGGGCAGAAGCGCTGCTTACCACCTTCTCACGTGGCAGTTGCTGGCGGTAATGCATCTCTACTCTGGTGTGCTAACCACAGCAGAAGAAGAAAATGTCATGAAAAAATGGAGGAGAAGAGTGAAACTGCAATTTGAGCGCAGAGTGATATAATATGAATATTTTAAACCACTTCTTAATTAAATTTACAAAAAAAATAGCGTATTTTGATATATACTGTGACCGTGATATTGTGATAGAAGACTTTGGCCACATGATGACAGGCTTTTCATCCAGCCTCCAAATGTGACCATTCTTAAAAGCTATAAGCACTTCTGCCTTTAGACATGCTCGGACGACACCTTGTACACCTGTGTCGGTTGGGCAATACGACGGTACATGATGCAAGTGCAACAGTTGTTGGCGGTAATGCACCTCTACTGTGGTTTGCCAATCACAACAGAAGAAAACAGTGACAAGGTCACATTGCAATTACAGAGCAGTACAATACAGTAAGAATATTTTAAACCATTTCATAATTGAATTTACAGAACAATTACTGTATTGTGATATATAATGTAACTGTGATATTGTGATAGATGACTTTGGCCCTATCACCCATCCCTACTAGATTATATACTTGAGTTCACACTAAGGCTTTAAGGTGTCAGTAAACTTCAAGGATAGTGACTGTCCCCCAAAGCTTTCATAAGTCAGCTTTGGAACGCTTTCTGAACACTTTCTGAAACCGACAATCCACCCACTTCATGTAGTGATCGACCAGCAGTGCTGTGGTGACAAAGTGTCAGGATTTGAACTTTTCTCGCAACTTCTTGAATGCCATTAACAAAAAAGACTGTGTGAAAGTGAGCACCCTTAACCCTACTTGAACGTTGCCTCTCACTGCTCTCTGTGACAGCAGGCTTTTTCACCCAGCACTGAAGACCACGTGTGCCTTCAGACATGGTTAAACATGTCATATGAACTAGTTTGTTTCTAACATAGTGAACCCTTAACCCCAAAGGGACCTAAAACATTCCTAATTAAGTCACAGAATCTGACAAAACATAGCTACTGATTCAAATGTTGAAGCTTTGTTAACTTCGTCTTAATCGCTATAAACAGAAGAATCTGTAGGCAAGGGATGAGATTTCGGCATTGAATGCATACTGGTTTCTGCTTACAGTCCACCTAGTTTTGACCAATCACGTTTGAGCGGGCTTTGGTTGCATGCAGGTAAACAGTCTGCGAGGAAAGCAAAAGAGACAGAACTTATGGGACAAAATGCAGTCACAGAGCCCATCTGCTATCATCTGCTGATGATTTAGCTTTTATTAGCCTTTATACAATTTATTATAGAGGTTAGCCTCCAACTCCAAGTTATTATTTGCTGTGCTAACTGGACAGCAAATAATGACTGGTGCACAGAAGAGGCATTCTTGGGCTGGATATCCGTTATCAAGATTACTGCTGGCTAAACTGAAAGTCCAGAGAATTGGCTGTCACCTGCAGAGGCTAGCGAGTGAACTCGAGCGGATGGAGGGCAAAAAAATAAAAAAATAAAAAGTCCAGACATAATACGAGTGGTGTTGCAGTACCGGCAGATGAGTAAGTTCTAAGTCAGCCTTGATTTTACATAATTGGGGGATAGTTCAGCAGACAGCCGGCTCTCGTTTACCTTGCAAAACTTGTACATTTTCAGGATATTCCCATAAACAGGCAGCAGTGGATCATATAAGGTGTGTTCTTCTCTAACCTCGTTAATTAGTCTCTCCTCCTCCCTGCTGGCGGCTTTGATGAGGGGGAACTGAAACTTCAAGGAGGTCGGCACTGATTTTAACCAGATAAAATAGGTTGGAGGTGAAGCAACTGCACGAAATTTCCCTGAAACAAAGCCTGTTTCTCAATCAAGCGACACGTCGTTCAGCCTGTTTGCTGACGCACAAAGCAAATTAGGACATCCTCATTAGAAAAATCTAAAATGATCTGATGTTTGCTCACATCGCTCCCAGTTAGGAAGCCGTGTCAATTGTCGCCAGAACACAGCTGATGGGTTCTGAGACTGGCTCTGGATTAATAAGGACTGCAGATTTTTGTCCACTTCCTCCTACAGCAGTGCAGACAGAAGGAATTATTACAGCAGCAAATGACTCTTTCAACATACATACATATACATAAGACAGACTTGTAAAAACTCAACCTGATCCTTTCAATCTACCCCAAAACTATAAGCTCGAAAACTGATTACTGGAGATATTCTGATTTCAATCAAATCTGCCAAATTAGAAACCAATAAAAGCTCGGTATGATTCCTGTCAGAACACGTTAAGTGCTGTATTTATCTCATCTTCAAAATCCACCTGAATAAAACAACTTTCCTCTGCTTGGATCAGTTAAAAATAGCAGCACAAAACAAGAGAACTAAAAACACATCGTCTTCTTTACACAGTACGGTCACTGTGAGGACTCTTCAGGGATTAAAATAAAAAAATTCTGAGCAGATTAAGGAAGAACTGAATAAGGAAGCGTACAGACCCCATGTTCTCAGCCACTTATATTTCATTATCCCTTTTTGATACTGCGGCTGAAACCATTTCCCTCCCTGAAGGTGACAGACGAACTCAACATGGATAATTAAAAGTCCAGGAAAAGTTGGAGAAGCACAGAAAAAATGAAATCCGGGCGTATCAGGTTTAAAAACAAAATCAAAGGAAATTCAAGAAAAAAACAAACAAACAAAAAAAAAAGAAACGCTTCACCCCTGAATTGCACAGAGATGTTTGGCACTTTATTGTACTGAGTCCAGACACGGATGGATGGAAGCAGAAGGAGGGTCTGAAGTCACATTGAGAGGGTTCAAACGATGGCGTTGGTGCCCCGGAGGCCGACCCCGCGGGCGAACTGCTCCAGCAGGCCGGAGATGGCGCCGGAGGGGCTGGGCGCGGAGGACTTGAGGCCCACGGTGGAGCTATAGGCCGCCAGGAAGACTTCCCGCACCGCCTCCAGACGGGCCTGACGCTCCGAGGGGAAGGGACACCTGGAGAGGAGAGAGGAAGGAGGGAAACGAGAGGGAGCAAGATAAGAAGACAGGAAGAAAAAAGGTTAGGGTGGGGAATCCTATTTTTAACGTGCTGCAAAAGAGAATAAAAAGATGAAGCGAAGAAATCAGAGGAGAATAAGAAGAGAATGACGCAAGCAGAGGCAGTTTGGGCAACAACGTACCCCTGAATTAACCATCACAGAGCTGACACACTCATCAGCACCACCTCTCTGCTCAGCTCCCTCCTTCTTCTCAGCTCCTCTCGTTCCCTCAGAGTTAAGATGGATACGTTATTTGGCTTTTCCGACTGCAAGCGACGCTGGCGGGACACACTCGATTTGGCAGTCAGATCAAGCAGAAATTAAAATGCGTCCCCTGCTGGGAGCCCGGAGTAGAGGGATGAGTCAGAGGGAGAACCTGGTGGAAAATTCATCTCTCCCGATTCTCCTCCTCGTGTATCGCTCGGTTCAATGGGGGGACAGAGATCAGGGACAGACAGCTGCACGTCCCCCCTGTCAGGAGAGCAGCTCTGCTGAACGATATTCTTTCCATTACACCTCATTATGTGCCCTTTTATTTCACACCTAAATTGTAAGAAGCATAAATAAATTAAAAAAAAAAAATACTGGCAACAAAGATTATGGTAAAATCTCTGTTCATTATGAAGACGAGATGAAAGAGGTCAGGCTCTGTTCACGCAGGCAACTGAAGTTAGATCACAGTAATCAGACGTCTCCAAGTACTAATAAATCCAGCTAGCTTAAAAAGCCGAAGGAAACCATTAGCTGCTGATGAGTGTCTCATCTTCAGCAGCGGCCTGTCAGGTGGGAAAGAAAGAGAAGAGAAGAGAAATAGAAAGAAAAGAAAAGAAAAGAAAAGAAAAGAAAAGAAAAGAAAAGAAAAGAGGAAAAGAAAAAAGACAAGAAAAAAAACAAAAGAGGGGAGACATCCTGTGGACACTTCTCTTTTGTATTCAAAAGAAAGACAGAGTGAATCGTTCCCAATGAGGACAGAGAACCTTTTGGATTAAAAAAGTGCAAAACAAAACCTATTTGAGAAGACGCCTGAAAACACGGCATCCCATAGCTTCTGTCAAGGTAAATATCAGCTCTGGAAGTTGACTGACTTGATGACATGTATGTTAATTCCCTTTTAGGACGAACTGTAATGTGCTCAAACTTGTGTGTGGATTCAGGGCGTGTTGCTGTGCTTCATTAACATATTGTTAAATTTAACAAGTCGAGCTCACAGTAATCATCTAGCGCCTCGAAAAGATCATTTATGATTTCTTACGTCTCATTAACAGACACTAACTCATTGGGTGAACATTTAGTTCAGTATTAGTTTTAGCTTCATGTGGAGTCAATGAACGTGATGTTTCCCAGATAACGCTTGTCTGACTTAACAACGCAGTTGACACATTTTGCTGCTGATTTATTAAAAGAAACATGACGGCAAGTTTAGCAGAAAACCTTGGTAGGATATGAAACGTCTGAGGTCATAAACATTATCAGTGTCTGGAAACCAATAACGACACATCAATAATCACTTACAGTTTAACGTCTGCTCACTCAACGGAATTTTTACATCCTTTAACAAAACAACTACAGTACAATCAAACTGTCTGAGAAAATTAAAGGTTTCAACGTTAACGTCTTTTTTTTTTTAACTTGTCCTGTCAGGCAGGTGGGTCCAGAATCTTCCCGCACCGCCTCCAGACGTCTGAAATCAATTTGTACTCACCCCTGCAGAAACTGTTTATTACCGGTTATCAACTAACAACAACGACTCAAGTTAATTGTCATGTTCAATCTAAAATGTCAGAATATAGTAAAAAACCAAAGAAATCCAGTTTAATAAGATAATAAACAGAGAAAAGCAGTCAATCTCCATATCAGACAGGCTGACATTTTTGCGTGAAAAACTACTTCAATGATTAATCAGTTATCAAAATAGTTTAATATTCAATTCTTTTGTGTCACTTGCCCCAGGCAAGCCTTACTGTTGAGCCCTGAATTAGGACAAAAACTATGACTGAAACATTGACTAAAATTAGATTACACCTCCACTGACTAAATCTTGACTAAAACAAAACAAAAGACTAAAATGTGTGTGAACTACATTTAAAATTCTTGTGAAAATGAACCCTGCTGAGCTGGATACATACAGAAAAATGAAGTTGTATTTGCTCTCTGTTGGACAAACCTGGGTTTCTGAGTTCTAAATGATATTTGGAACTTTTCTGCTGCAGTATTTGTTATTTGTTGTCACATATATGCCAGTACTACACACACAGACAGGCCATATAGCACCAAACAAAGATTGCTGATCTGCATTCTTGCAACCATGATATAGTTGTTCTCATTGACACGTTTTGCTGTTTTTGTTGTCAGACAACTGAACAAGTGTAAAATTATAATCTCCTCACGGCTCATATGTTTGTTATCCAGGCAGTCGTTCCAAAGCCGCTGCACCGCTGATATAATCATGATTTCATGATCACGACACTGTCTGACAACTGTGCTGTGTGATTGGATATAATGGCTTTTTTTTTTAAAGTGAGTAATCACAGAAAATTAGAGGCAACAAAAGGTTGTCTTTAACTTTACTTTCACACAGAGTCTGACTGTGATTGGGCGAGCTTACATCACCTCTTTGCAAAAGCTCAATTTTCCATGTACACACTAAAATGCCAGAAAAGCTCTGTGCTGAGTAAAGAACTTTGATCTGCTGGTCACACCAGATGAAAAGTCAGGGGGTCACTGAAGTAATTAAGATTCATCCTCTGGGGAACATAAATTCCAGGGCAATTAATCCAATATCTGTCCAGATATTGGATTAATTGCCCAAAGTTTCTAAATAAATATAATGATAAACTTCTCTTCTCTTCTCTTCTCTTCTCTTCTCTTCTCTTCTCTTCTCTTCTCTTCTCTTCTCTTCTCTTCTCTTCTCTTCTCTTCTCTTCCACTCACAGAGACTGCTAATCTGTTCCCAACACTGGGCCTCATGCAAGAAACCATTTATGTTCAAATTTTCTCATATTTTCATCTGTACCCACAATTTGTTCTTATTTTGTTAGTACCCACTAATGTTTTATTAATTCTGCTCTTCTCTAAGTTCTCTAAGATAAGAGGAAAACACTCGTTTTCAGAGTCCACTAATCGTTTGTTCAGCACAAGGAAGCAAAGTTTACAAAATATTTATAATTATTATTTAGAATAAGTATTATTTATATATTATTATTTGTGATAATTATAGCTAAAATATCTATAGTTATATAATAACCAAAAAAAATATTCAGTGTTTCACCTAGGGAGACCACTTTTACTGCTAACAGATAAAGGCGTTAACAGTTAAAGGCGTCATATTTTGCAAGTCTTCCCACATCTATTTCCTGCTTCATTTATTTGCTGCTTTTATCTATTTTATATCAAGTTATGTTAAATAGTTGAAGGGTTTCAGACTGCTGGTCGGACAAAATAGGTCATTTGAAGACGTCTATGGAGCCAATAAATAGAAAGTTATCAGACAAGTCAAAAATAGAACTAAATTTATAATTGAATAAATAATTCTGAAATATAAAGCTTTTCCTTTAAGCTCCAATCAGGTGGGAAAAAAAGAGCAAAATGCTTTAAATTTCTTTTCCTTTAACACCTTCACCTTCTCAGCTTCAGTTACTTTGTGTCTCTCTGCTGACACATTTACCAACATACACAGGATGTCAATTTCACTACTTTACTTCCTCTTCTTGCAGTCTTTTTATCAGTGTCTCACCAATTCTTGGCCATGTCTCAGAGTGTTCGCACATGGCACAACACCTGCCCTTAAATAGGGTGTGTCACCTATGCTAATGAGCTTAATTTCTCAGTAAGAACAATGGAAAAAGATGCACAGGGTTTCCTCCAGACAACAGGACTGAAACTCATGTTTTCATTA
>JAJHUR010091170.1:0-15499 GCA_027495735.1 Lutjanus campechanus
GTGCGCATTAGCTGCTGTATTTGATCCAAGCTCGTTCATGACTTATTGTGGGTTGATACTTGTGGAGGGTTACGCAGGTTCAACAGGTGCCTTTCTAATGCAGAGATTAGATTTATAATTAGGTGCACAGCAACTTGTTTAAAAGGCTCTGGTGGGAGGAAGTCATGTCATTTCCATCCTCTGTCCAACACAAAGGGGAAGGTGAAGAAGAAGAAGGAGGAGGAGGAGGAGGAGGAGGAGGGGGCCTGCTTTTGAGATAGCGAGAATGAAAGAGTAGGAATTATAAATGATACTCTGCTATTACATGCACGTAATTAGGAGCTGCAGAGGCCCAGAGAGTGTCTGCAAATGACAAATGAAGCCTCTACACATCAACCGGACCTTGTTTGATGTCACCGTCTGTGAAATCCAAGGTGTTATGTAGTTCCTCTGAGGGCCAGGGCTGCAGCATGTACATCAGAGTGACACTCTCCCTCGCTCGTCGCCGTCACCCCCTCCCAGCCCCCTACGCTCCCTCTCGCCATCTTCTCTCCCCGGGCTTACTGGTTGTCCATGACCATCCATCTGCACCAGTGATCAGGTGGTTTCAAACCATGGCTTTGACAAGCAGGTGTGGCTCCTTTGAAAGGTGCTTTTTGGTGTAACGTGGGAGACGGGGACAAGAGGTCGAGGATCTATGGACGGGGATGTGTGTGTGTGTGAGTGTGTGCGTGCGCGACAGAGAATAATATTGACACGTTCTGCCCTTCCCTGGAGTGCTCTGGGTCCAGACTGTCTGTTGCCTCTCAAGCGTGCTCGTCGTCAGCCAACTGCAGCTCGTAAGGTCCCATGTTTTGACCCTCCTGCAAAGAGTGATTAGAAAAGACAGACTTCCAGCTACTGATGCCTTCATATCAATCCCCTCTTTTATTATTTCTTTTGTGGATCGCTGATGAAAATATCTGGTATTATGTGAACAATATACAGCTGAATTTCAGGGTTAGTTCACCCACATTACAAAACCATTCTCTCACTTCCTTCTAATGATTGTTTTGTTTGTGGTGTTCACAGCATTAAAAATGAAATTCATAAAATTCCACAGAAACAGTGTCCTAGTTAGCCTTTATAATTAGTCTTAATAAACTCACACTGAACTCTGTTTTTTTTTTTTTTCATTTTCAGAACTTTCTTTCTATTCAGAGACAAAGTGGGAATAAAATGTGACTTCTGACTTCTGACTCTTACACATCACACTATACAAGAATTAAGAAACTTTTTAAATCAATATTATTTGCGAAATACCTAAGGGATAATGCACTTTGAGGCATTCATTATCAAGAATTAGTGGACGACGTGGAGGCGCCACAAAATCGATATAAACAAAGACAAGTTACGTAATACTCAAACTAATACACTCATTCTGAATTTCAAGTCCACATTTTGAATTCTTTTTTAGAAATCACGGACATCGTGTCCTCCGGGCTAAAGAGGAAAACGACCATCCAGCGTTAACAGCGTTAACTTCAAAAGATGGCATCTGTGACATCATGGGTAACTAACATATCTGTGAAGGCACCGTACATACAGGTTTTGGAGCAACATATGCTGCCATCCAGATGTCCTTTTCAGAGACGTCCCTGCTTATTTCATCAAGATGATGCCACGATGAAGACACATTCATCATGTGCTACATCAGCATGGCTTCGTTGTAAAAGAGTGCGGGTACTAGACTGACCTGCCTGCAGTCCAGATCTGTCTCCCACTGAAAATGTGTGGTGCATTATTAAGCATGAAATATGACAACAGAGATCCTGGATTGTTTAGCACCTGAAGCCGTATCAAGCAAGAATGATAAAGAATTTTGCTATAAAAACTTCAACAACAACAAGTTCCCAAACGCTTACTGAGTGTTGTTAAAAGAAAAGGCAATGTAACACAGTTGTAAACATGCTCCTGTCCCAATTAATTTGGAACATGTTGCATGAATCAAATTCAGAACGAAACCATAAACCATAAAGTTAATCTATTGGAACATTAAATACCTTCAACTGAAGACAGGTCAAAAAATCTTTGCAAATCATTGCAAAATTTACATTTTACCCAGTGTCCTAACTTTTGTGGAATTGGGGTTTGTATATTGTACAAGTGTTGCAACAACTGGACAACACAGCAGCAACAGCTGCAGTAACATGATTATTTGTAGTGGATTTTCCTCCTTCATTAAATCCATCTGTAACAAAGCTCCGAGCTAATCAGACAGACTAAATACTTTTGACTGATTAACATCTTAGAATTTCTGATGAAACCAGAGCAACAAACCTCATCCTGTTAACCAAACCTCTGTGTTGTCCACTGCCCACCACACTGACTGGTGTTTTCACTGGGCTGTGTTGTTGTGCGTCCCCTCTGCTGCTCTGGTCCTCCTCTCTGGCTGTTATCTGCAGGGCTGCAGCATTGAATGCATTAACTGCTTATTTGGAAGCTTTCAGATGCTCCTGTTTCTGGAGATTTGAACTTCTTTTCCTCGAGTTTTTTCAACCACATGAAATGGGTCAGCAACAGCCCGGTCAGCGTCGGCGTGATTCTAAAAGATACTTCAGCAGATATGGAGAAAAAGGGCAGTCGGAGTTACGGGACCAAACCATGTAACTGAACCTAATTGACAGTGAGAGGGAGACGGGCCAAACTGACCCCTCACTAAGCCCTGCCCTCCTTAGTTACTGTTGCTGTCTTTCCACTCTCACATGAATGTGTGCAATTTACAGTGATAATAGTGGCAGATTTAACATTGAAACTGGTAGCAGTTTGTGAAACACCAGATCTTTGATTCCACAGAGAAGTAAACAAAAGCAGCTTCATAAGTGTAGCTAGCTAGTGTAAGCTAATGCTTAAACTCCTTGAGTTAGCTGAGAAGTCCGTCTCAGGCTAACTTTTTAATGTCTCCATCAGACGCATTTTAAGTGAGGACCCCATTCCAGTCTTAAATATGTAAAAATTACTCAACAGCTGTGTATATGATATAATGTTAATGCTTAAACACTGAGACTAAAGCTACATGCCAACAAACATTTTGAACAAGTTCAAAACATATATGATAGATGACCGATATACAGTCATTAACATCAGAAAAGGGAATGCAGGGATTGGATTAAGTGCAGTGGACCTTGAGACGGTCACCCAGCCAGACTAGTCAGACCACCCAGGAAGGGAGGACAAGAGCTAAGCTAACCTTGATTAGACCTGAGAGAGTGAGCCAGACAGAGATGCATCACTGTCAGCCATCTTTGATTCTGCCCCAGCCCACATTCTCCTCCTTAAGCCCCCACACATCAAATCCCAATGTAACCCGTGGTGGGAACAAGCCATGACTGTGGCAAATGCAGTGGTACCTAACACAAGTTTTGGCTGTAGCTAACGTTACTGCAGGTAGTGAGCTAGTTAGCCAGACATGCAAATGGGGTAGGTAAAGTCAAAATTGAATCCACTCTTCATGTGTGTGCACTTGTGTTTAACATTTTTAAAACAGTACAAAAGAGAAGCCACCTCCCAAACTCACACCAAGTATCGCCCTTTGTAAGACTAATTTATACCCCATTTACGAATGAGATCACCAGGGCTGATCGCTGCCGTTCTATACTGTATAATGCTTCTGATTGCGCTTGTAAGGCCTGAGCACATCCCACATTCCACTTCAAATATGTGCAGACTCTAATTTTGACGGATGCTACATTAATTTGCACGGAGCAGATTAAGCGGGCAGGAAATCAGACACAGCAGGGGGTAAAAGCAGAGAGAATCCCGTCAATTTTCAAAATAAAAAACCTTTTGCAGATTCATAATCATAAAAACAGTTACCCACTTACCCATGGTAGAAGCACAAAAATCAAGGAAAGATGACCAAATTAACTAAGGATGGATCAAAACCATGGAGCAGATTCAACATGCTCAGGGGAATCAACAGGTAATAATATACCTTCTGAGAAAGAGGCAAAGGTGGAGGCAGTGTTGACAGTAGGCTCCATCCGTATCCGCACCTAGCATTTAGCATAAATTAGTCTTTTGAGACCCATGCACACAGCTTCAACATGTGGAGAAATATAAAGCTTAATTGGCCTGTGGTGCCAACTTACAGTTGCTAATCTATGATTGGACAGTTGCTGTTTGGAGGAGGGGCTTAGCTAAGGGTCAGTTTGAGTAGCGCCTCACCTTCTGGTACTCCCAGTAGCCAGTCCGCTCCTGTTACGATCAAAGAAATAGTCAAAGAATTTCTTCACACTGTGGTCTGTGGATTATCCAGAGCAGATGCATACAAAACAACAGTTTTGGTGAACCTACCCTTTAATTCTTCTTTTTTTTTTATGATAAAAATACAGAATGTGGTTGGATCTCATGATGTTAGCTCAGGAATGTCTGTTTTGCTCCTTTTGTCTGTGATGGAATTATTTGTTTTTTGTGTACACGGGGAAGGGGGGGAGTGGTTTGAAGCCCAAGTTTCTGACAGATGGTAGGAGCCAGTGCCAGCGTAGGCCTGGGCGAGAGGCCGGGTACAAGGTGGGCCCAAGTGAGAGACAAACCACACACAGCTAATCTGGCACGCCATCAAACCTCTTGGCAGCTCTCCGAGGGTAACAATTACCGAAGCAAGGTGCTGTAGAGCCGCCCGCTTTGAAAATGAAATGAAATGAGTTTTTCCCTCCGCAGCTACAATCAGTACAGAAATGCTGATTACCTTTCAAACGTAGACGTGGTTTCCTTTGTTCCTAATCCACTGAGAAATATAAAGCAGATTAGACAGACAGACAGACAGAGAAATGGCTGCTTTGTGCTGGGGCTCAGTGTTTAACATTTACTCAGTCCACATCCCTGCCTCAGTCAACAGTTTATTTGGTTCAAGAGCTGTAAGAAAGACACAAGTGTCCAGTGAAAAACTTGAGCTAAAAACGTCGGGTTCGGAACGGCGGGGCTGACTGTAATGAGGCACCGAGGGGCCCTGTCAGACCGGAGACAAAAGACCCCACTGGAGTCCTTCACACTGGCAGGGGAGAAGTGCCAATTCTTCTGTCCTCCCCCTGTGGGTTTGATACTCTGAGTGGCTCTGTTCTACTCTTAGCTACTGATCAATACGTCCTGTTCTCCTCTTTTCTGGTCAGCTTGTCAGTGCGCCTGTGGGGAAATGCGAAGAAAAATGGCAGAGTTTCATAAAGCAGCTGTGGCCCCCCCATCAGCTGCCAGCCACGGCTACCCAACGTCTGGTTTTGTGTGAGCTGATATTGCTCATGAGGGGCTGCGACTGAGGACTTGTAAACCAATGGGGGATGTTACAGGGAACCATGCGTGACTAAGGTGTGAGAAACATTTATATCTTCATAACCATCAGGCCTGTTCAAATTTAGCTTCACAATCTGTCTGGACTAATTTAATCACAAGACGACAGCTACAAACCTGATTACAACCAAATATACTGATGATGCATTATCAGATTTTTAAGCTCCACGTAGCACGTGTGTCCAAATTTAGAGCAGGCCTCATTATCTTGATTTTACCTGAAATTTATCAGTGTTTATTTTGACTATTTATACCGGCAGAATCAATGTTTGTAGGTAAAACACATACTGATAACTACAAACGTCTTATTTTTATCATCATTTTGAATAATGTGCAGTGTAATCATGTTACAGCAAATATACACATTTAAAACAAACAATGCTATATGGCCAGATTAACAGTTTGGAAGTTGCGTGTTCAAGCGGAAATAAAAAGAAATAACTAAATAAAAAAGAAACTGTAAAGATATTGTTAATACCACATCTCTATGTATTGCATCAAATCTTAAAAGGAAAATTTAAAGAAATGTATTACACTGACAGCAAATCCCTCGCAGTGTAACACACAGTTCGAGAAGTAAAATAACACATTTATCTGCCCCACAAACTAATGCCAGATGAATATTTATCGGTGTGGCAACACAGCTGTAAAGATGAATCAACACCTGGAGTATTTCTGAATCACGCTCCTCAACACAGAGTGATAGAACACCAAAATATTACAACGCCAAAGGGTGTCCCTGAACACAGCCTGTAGTCTAAATGAGAAAATAAACACCAAAAATGTAACATTTCCACACTTTTTCGTTTATTATTATTCAACTCCTGAGATTTGTCTTGTAGTTTGAACATTCGCTATTTTTCAGTCATTCTAGCAGTGTGGCTCTAGGTTGGCAATTTCTGTCTGTCAGTTGGCCCGCTACTTTGGTCCAGACTGAATTGTTCCAATTTTTGAACAGATTGAGATGAAATTTTGTGAAAGCATTTGTGTTTCCCAGAAGATGAATCCTAACGACTTTGGTGATCCCCTGACTTTTGCTTTAATGCCACCATCAGGTAGGCATTTTTGTTTTTCAGTGAAATATTTGGACCAGTGTTTCTCAAACTTCTCACACCATGTAGCACCTCATAAAATATTCAGCGCACTAAGTACCACCATTATGACCAAAGTTTAAATACAGTAGTGTCTGCCTACTCTATTCAGCGATGGACAGTTCACTGTATTCCTAATAAGAACATTATTCATTGTTGACTGTTGTCAGCCACCACCACACTGTACAAAGCCATAGCATGAGAACTGGCATTTAAACGGCTCTCGCACATTGCCATGGGCAGCCCCACACACACACGCACACACATTCCCTTTCAGTCAGACCCGGCAGAGATTTCCAGTTAACTCCCAGTGCCAACGTTCAGAGCAAATGCAGAAATGAGCATGAAGTGAGTTCACCTTATGTGCTGTGAGCAAGATCTCTCCCGAACCTCGATCAAGTGTTTCAGTTGACCTTCAGTTAACCTTACCTTTACCATGTCCGAGGGGTTTTAAAAGTCTTTTTTACTTGCTTAGTTTTGGTCAATTCCTGAATATCTATGGGATCATGATTATTTTATTTGATCCCATGGACACTCGACAATTGAGCCAAGAAATAACTTCAGACTGCACCAAGCACATGAAATAAAAAGGCCTCTCCAAAGGCATTTATTAGTTTCCAACTCTGGGCAAGTGAGAGAAACTGTAAAATTCCCTCAAAATTGTATCTCTTAAATATCTCTTTAATCAAATCATACACATTTAGTCTATCTTGTGCCTATCTTAATATTTATTTCACTTCCATTCACTGAGCCTCCCTTCAAACTGTTTGGAGCCGCCCATGGGGAGACCAGATTCCCACTTTGAAAACCAATCCATACACTGGACTAAAACAGATCTTTGGTTGCCCTAACCCTAACCACGCCTTAAAGACGCAGTAGCCAGTTCTGGAGAAAGATAGCTGATTCTTGAGTTTCATTCCAAGGTCGTCAAATACTTACATTTTCAACTATCTATCTGTGATTGGTCAAAGTCGAGATTTTCTAAAGCCTCAATACAGAGCCAAGAGGAGGAGCACAAGGCTATATTTTTCTCTCAGACCACTTAAACTACATTATACTTAAAGGTTATTACAACACCAAAAACAAACTGCCTACCCCAGCTTTAAACCTAACTTAAGCCATAACATTTTCGCTAACCTCTAACATGCTGACGTGGCCGTGTACAAGACTTTGGCATTGGACATAAAAAAAATGACACTGTAGGCAACCCAGGGTTTCGCAGATTTGTTTAACATTGTCGTACTTGTCTGATGATAGGGTTGGAGGACGTCATTACTGAAAACTGCAGTGAACAGCTCTTGTAACAAGAAACACAAGAAGGGACAAAATCTAAATAAAAGTGTCCCAGACCACAGTGAAGGACTGCCTAGTCAACTTTTTTTCAGTTTGCGTATACTACCAGACACATTTGGATACCGTTCATTTGTCTGTGCCAAACAAGTGGGACAAGGTTGTGAAGTCTGTACCTGAGGCAAGGTACCAAACAGCCTCTGCCAGCTGTACGGCCACGCGTGTGCGAGTGTTCTTTTTGGTTTTGCAGCCGTTGCAGTTTCCCGGTGAGCGAAAAGAAATGTGATTAAAACTTCTCTAAAGACATTTGAGAGATACTCTGATAAATGGAAACTGCTTGCATCTGCATACAAGACATGTCTGAACAGAACGCAGTCACAAAACCAATGCGTTGCTCCATAAAGAACACAGCTGTTCATCATCTCACTGCACACAATGTGCATTATATGAATCCAGTCGAGTCATTCAATCTAATTATCTCCCGGCGAGTGGAAAACAAAATGTGCCAGAGGTGTGAGATTTCATCTGTTTCTGTACATCATACAGTGTGACACTGCTATAGCTGAATGTCATTGTGAAACACAGATGTCAGCGCTATATGAGTCTGATTGCTGTATAATTTTCCTGAACATAATGTGATCCCAAGTGAGTTCATCATTATGATTATCTTAACGCATGCTGGATTCCTCTAAAACAGGCAGAACTACAGTGTAAATCATTGTTAAGATGATGCTAGTGGCAATGCCACAATGAAGGTATTAATAAAATGACTATTAATTCATTTATTGAATATAATTGCAGAAACTTCTGCCAGACGATGGGGAAAAAAGACAACAAATAAGATGCAAAACAATAATAAAATAATATCCTCATCATCGTCACACCCAGTGTGTATTGGAGAAGCAGCTTCTTTTCAGTAGACGATTACAATGACTACGCTTACATGCACACTAATTTTCCACTATTTTCTGAATGTGACAATATTTCAAATTGGACGCAGATCATGTAAACAGAACATTTCATAATTTTATTTTTTATTCCAAATTAGGACTTATTTTGAAAGGAGCATTTTCCAATTGAGATATATTGGATATGCAGATATTATTCTGGTTTCATGAGCATTCTTTGGACATGAATACAGCGCATTCGGAATATGCATCTCATTTTAATGTTTTTACCACAGATTAGATTTGATTAGATTAGACTTTATTGCTTTATTGTCTCAATTGGAAAAATTTGTCATTTGAGAGAACACAGGCACACAAAAGTGGCCTCTTGCCTGGTTACGGTCAGCTCTGTGTGTTGCAAACAAACCAACCAGTCAGCAGTTTGCAAGGTAAGGGTAGAGATGCATACAAAAAGGAGGGAAGTCGGAAGGTGAAATACGCCTACTTTTAAATGTTACATCAGCATTACATATGGCAAAAAGGATTATATTGAGGCCCAGGTAAATTAATGTCATGGGACTAATTAGCACCATGTAACTTGGCTGCTAAACACTCCAGCTGTAAAATATTATTTTAAGTAGTAATGGTTCAGTAGATAATTAGGTTTGAATCCAGAGGTCTCAGAGACAAGCATCTCAAGTTAAAGTTTATGTTTTCTCGTAGTCAAAAAACAATCAAAAGTCAAAACCAGGCAGGCAGATGAAAACAGGCGAAGTTATCCAAACAGGGTCAGAAGTCAGAGAAGCAGAAGGGCACAAGTCAGGCAGGAGATCATGCAGGAAAGGTCAGGCAGGCAGGCAGGCAGAACAAACAAAAGGTTGGAAAAGCTAAGGCGGAAGCACAACAGACATCTGGCGAGGAACGAGTAGAAAAGGGTCGGTATATACTGGAATCCCGTGAGCAGGTAGGCGGGGGAGGTCAGGTGGTGGGGAATGGTGGGAGAGGGGTTAGTGCAGGGCAGGAGGGAGTGTCTGTATCTGAACTGACAGGACGGTTAGTATGTGGCAGAAAAGTTGGCTGGAGTTGTGACAGTAAATAACGGTTCAGGAGTTTGGTAAATCATAGCTGGGTTGGAACCAACTTCTCAGAATAACAATTTTAGCGGCAGTTGAAGCTACAACAACATAATTTTCTTTTCAATGTATCCGCGGTGAACTGAAAGACCTGAGCCAAGAGGAAATGAGGCAGGACAGGAAGGGAGGGGGTTTGTTAAGCAAACTGCTTACAGTGTCTGGGATAAACAACTAAGGAGCTTTAACAGCATCACAATACCAAGATGTACGCATATATGTGATTTATCTGAATCGGAATGGTTCATCCTGAATCTGAGCTGATGTGAGGTACACTTAGTGTAAAAATTTATAATTTATAAGCTGGTGGGTGAGGTTTTTTTTTCAGAAGAGGTGATGATATTGCTAAACAAAAAAGTCAGAGACCTCTGTAAGCTCAGTTTCCCATTTGCGCAGGTACAAGTGTGCACGCAGGGCTGGTTCTAGCCATTTTGGTGCCCTAGGCGAGGTTTTGGTGTAAATCAAAATATGTCGTTGATATTGGTCAAGGGAAGCAGCAATCGCAATAACAGACCCAGTTTTCATTTGCACATTCCTTGTAACAGAACAGAATTTTCGTCTCGTGTTCCAGCCGTGTCTAGTGTATTTTTCTATTTTTTTGGAAAATCCGCATATAAATTCGAGGCCTGTGCCTGGTATGTTTTATCCACATTTTGTAACCTAGGCATAGCAGAGTCCGAGATCAGCTCACTCTGTTCTGGTTTAATCACACAGACTCTCTCGTCACTTTACCCAGCAGCGGGGAGTCAAGACACAAGAACTTCTTGGTTTTTACGGGTAAACTGTACATTTACTGCCACTAGACAACTTCACTGCAAAACTGTAATCCCTTGCCAACACGTTCACACACACACACACACACACACACACACACACACTGCAGTGCATTGTGTTGATGGAAAGATAAATCAAGCATATTCAGGCATATCAAAAGAAAACTGCATATTGCACAGAAAGTTCAGCTGCTCATTTGCTGCTTGACAATATGGATCCTGTATAGCAGACACTTCAGTGTGGTGCGAACGCTGTCGTTACGTGAGCGTGATGCTGATGTGATGTTTGCAGTCTAGACAATGGGTTATTGTTACTCAGCCAGCCATCTATAAATGAAACATCTAAAGACAAAACAGCATTTTAATGTTAAGACAGCATAGCTCTGTTCAGCTCTTTTCCTCCTCCTCCTTTCTCTGTTTTCTTGCTTGTGCACCTGAAGGCTCGGGCCGTTTCACTTTAAAATAAAATGTGAAAATAGATATCTGTTCCTTGACACCCGTCCATCAGACAGTTGAGCGATCCAGGGTTGTGCTGTCTGAGATGCACATCATTCCTCAGTGTGTACAGTGCGTACAATCCAGGCCGGGTGAAAACCTATGAGGAACTGGGGTGCAAAGTGTATTTCTTTTGTTCTTTATTTATGTGTTCATTTGTTACCTCAAGGCAGAGAATGAGGAAGGTGCCCACCGGCAAGTTTTTATTTACTTACATATTTATTTTCCTTCAGCGCCCACCAGAAGTTGGCGCCCTAGGCTACTGCCTCTTTGGCCTATGCCTTTAGCTGGACCTGTGAAGAAGGGCATTGGAATTCTTGTGCAGATCTCTCAGTCAAGTAATGAAAACACAATAAAAACTACACATAGTAAAAGATAGATATAAATAATAAAATACACACAATTAAAGTATAAATAGTATAATAGACTCTACTAGCGTGTGTGAGTCTCATGTCACAGTGTTAGAGGAGTTTTGACTGGGGGCAGGGTATTTCATTCCAGCTTGAATATCTTTTGCAAATGGTTGCCTGGTAGCCGCTGGGAAGGAACTGCTGTGGATGTGCTTCTGTCCTAGCTGGTGTGTGGAACTTCTGCACCTAAACAGAGTGTCCTGAGTGATGTGGGTCTGCCCATCAAGGGGAGGTGCATTCCTATGATCTGTGGTTTTAATAGTCCTCTGGAGGGACTTCATCCCCCTTAGTGTGGTGTTTCCAGACCACAGAGTGAAACCTCTGGTGAGGATACTCCCCCACAAGAGCTGTAAACCTAAGATGTTGACGACGCTTTCTTCAGTAACCTGATCAGGGTTGGACAATACCTATGGCCCGATGGCCACTGAATATTCTATATAGGTTCAGTTCCACAAACATCCCAATTCCTTCACGCCTTTTAGTTCAACATTGTACAACAAGAGCAAACAGTAATGGTCACTACTGATATGTCAGGGAAACTAAAGTATTGGGTTACTATGCCAAATTGCTAACACGATTGCTGCAGAAGAAACAAAAACACACAAGGCTGTCTACAAAAAAAAAAAAAAAACAGGAGCAAAGATTTGGAAGTGAATGGAAGCAGGATTTTAAGTAGCTAGAATATGACACTTGCACTTGTGTGCCACCGGGTTCCTCAACTAGTGAAGAAATTTAGCTTAGTTTTTCATTGGAGACAATGCCCTCAGGAAACACCATATCACTGTTCATGGGAAAAGTGGACAACACAGGTGTCACAGCTAAGGAAGGCTCTTTTTTTTCTGTATTGTTTTTACTAAGTTCACATTTGTTCCACCAAAAATGTACTTTAGCAACCAAATTTCAGGGCTTGGTGGCTGATGGGGCCAGTGCTGAAAAATATCCCTGCCTGATGAAATGATGACATGAGGAGGAAAAGGTGCATGGAATTAAGAATACAGAAGAGTTTATGACCTTTTTCAATATAGATATCATTTAACGCATGACTACTGAGAATCCCATGGAGGTAATACAAAGGGACTGGACTGGACAGCAGCACACCAAATTGGTGATAGGTCATATCCATGTTTCCACCATATAGATACTGTGTGAGATGTATGAGCTTTTGAAACTGCACTTAGCCCAGGGCTAAAACCATTCTTAGGACCTTAAAGAAAGAGATTACACGCTTCAACTGACTCTCAATGACAAGATAATATTGTCACAGGAGAAACTTAAGAAGTCAGTCCAATGTATACTGGACCACACAGACTCAAGACCACAATCTTTTGTTTAAAGGCTAACATTTCGAGTTTGTGTCCTCCACTATACTTTGGACTAAGTTTCTCCTGTGACAGTACAACCTTCTTAGCTCCAGGCTAAGACAGCTGGCAGAATCCTGGCATGTTCCAAGGTGTGCTAACCCCGACTTTAGCCTATACTATAGGTCTTGTTGGCCCTGCCCAGAGTTTGTGCGTTTATCCCCTGAAAACTGACTCCGGGTGCCAGTGTGAAACTAGGCTCAAGGCTGTTAAACAGTAGTCATGCATCATTCTATATTGTAAACTCTGGTTGCTGTTTCAGTGGACATTTAACTCAGGGCTAGCAGATGTGCAGTGTGAATCATATAGCCCTGGGCTTATTTTAACCCTGGGTTAACACACATGTGCCCAGGGATAAGGATAGCCCCGGGCTAAGAACATGCACTTTGAAAAGCCCTGTAGTCTAATAAAGAGTTATTTTCCACTCATACTTGAACTCACACTTGAAAAATGGCTTCAGGGCTCACTGTGAATGTATGTATGCAGTATGAAAAGCCCTATAATGGATCCCTGGGGACAGTTGTTTTTCTTGTGTTGATTTTATGAAGAAATAATTGCTGGTTAAACCTGTTTCAATATGCTCGATCTGTATGCACGTCTGAGAGACGGAGAGGGAGAAAGTGTGTGTAGGAAAATACAGTATGAAGGAGTAAAATGGCCAAAACTGAATGCGTGTCTCCTTTTCTCCAAAAAGAGTGGCTGATCTGCTACTTCTCAAAGTACCGAACCAGTGAGGCATGTCAGATAATATGTGATAAATCTGACGTGACATGTTTGTTTCTTTTTTTGATGTAGCAATACCTTGAAATCCACTGGACTGATGGTCCTCTAAACAGTTTGGTAAAGATCATTTTGAGTTGTGAGCTGAGTTTGTTGAATGATTAGCTACTTACTGTAACTCAACCTGATTGAGTCATCTCAAGCACTCTGCTGAAGCATGACAGGCTCCTCAGAAATCCCCAGGGTGCACTGCAGTTTTCAGAACCATTCCAGGTGTCTTCCGTCCTTCCCTCTGTCCTCTTCAGTGTTGATGGTAAATGTAGTCTAGATTCTTTCACAGCTGACATCATCAAAAGCGGTGCACGCATTTCAGCAACAGAAGTAGCGGTCTCCCCCTGTTATCCAGATGAGTTATTAAGCTGCAAACATTGAATTAGACATTTTACCAGCACCAAAATCCCCAGAATGTCTGGTTATTGGTTGTACGGTTGTCAGAATTGATATTCCATTGGTTGACTCAAGTTGTGCAGGATTCCAACAGGATCACGACCGTTTCAGAGCAATCAGCAGCATCTATGGCTGCAAGTTATTAAACGTGTTGACTGGACTGAGGACACAATCAAAACTGCTGAAGTTTGTTGCACCCATTGTCAGACTGTGGTCTGCTATACGTCTGTTGCCAAACTGCAAGCGCAGCTCGCTCATTCTTTACAAATTGCAAAAGGATCTATTGGCTAGGGTGGTCATAACACAGCAACATGGGCGTGGGCGTCACAAGCTTGCCAACGACGCATTCTACATGTAGGCACTGCTGTAAAACTCTGTGAGCAGGAAAACCCAGTTTTCTGGGTCAATATAGCACTGGGGAATTTATTACTTCAATTGACTACATTTACCATCAACACTGACTGAACATCTACATGAAACGTGTCAAATTTTCCCTTTAAATGTAAAGGTAGTATTGCTGACATCTTTCTAAACCAAAACCAAAATTTTAATATCATTTTCCTGTTTTCAATAAAAATACAGTCACTTCAGGCAACATCTGGTCAATTTTGTTTATTCATCTTTGAAAACATTTTTACATTGTGCACTATGTAAAAAATTAAACTACTTGCCAACTATGACAAACTTTCCATGTCATATATGAGACTATAAAATCAAAGGGTCTCGGACAATGCAGGCTTGGAAGTCTGACAATATGTTGATCATGTTTCTTTATTTAATTTAATTTAGTGAGTTGACTGAACCGTGTACAGTACATTCATTCAAATCATCATTTCAAGTCATAAGACTTCAAGTAAGAAGAATTTATGTTTCTAAGTTCTGAATGTAAATACTAGAAATTTTAAGTGTAATCTATATTTATATTATGTTAATGAGAAAAGATTAGTTGATTCCACTAAAGTCCCGTGAGAATTTTACACTGTATGAAAAATGTTTAGTTTCTGCAGTTCACACATTTCTCTTGACCTTAAAATTAGGTTATTAAAAAGTCTTTTACTAAACATTAATGGATTAATAATTTAAGCACACTGTTAAAAATTGTACCATCAAATGGAAAGCAAAAGGAACTAAGAAATACAAAACATAAATGCCTCATGGTTTTTTTGGTCGGGTTATTAAGGGACAATTTCTTGAAAAAACACTCATTTGCATTCAAAATAATTTAGACTGTCTTCCCCTGCATGCAGTTTTTTTTTCATTTAATTAAATACTAGAGGACTACAAGTCTGGAAAACTCGTTTTCTTCACTCACATAAACTCTTGAGGACTGATGCATTCTCTGTAGAGTCAGGGCTATGCAAAAAAACCTATACCAAAAAAGCTCTGTGCCCGTGTCAAACGTTTGTGTTATTTTTGCAGCTAAATGTTAAAGTCTAACGGGCCCTTTCAGTATCTCGCTTTACAGAACCCAGTAAACTGTGAACAGAGGTACATCTGAGGTACGTCTGAAAAAAAAAAAAGAAGGAAAGAAAGAAAATGGTGTTGTTGAGACACAGCAGCGTTAAAAATACTCCCGTGCCCTCCCTCGGCAGCA
>JAJHUR010091171.1:0-30119 GCA_027495735.1 Lutjanus campechanus
ATCTTACATTGTTTTCATCTTGTTACAGTTTTTGTTGTCTGTACTGTTGTCTCTTGTGCGTGATTTGCACTGATGGATACATCTAGGAATTGTCTTTTCCAAGTGTGTTTATCCCATCCATTTAGGTTGAGATCAGTCTTGATGTTGGGAAGCTGGTGTACAATGATGCAAAATAAAAAGAATCAATAATTACCAAATTACCAAAAGCATTAAAACCAAAGTAACTAGCCTGTCTTGGAAATGTACGGAGTAGACAGTACAGATATTTGTGTACAAATGTAGGGAGTAAAAGTAAAACCTTAATAAATATTCAAGATACCTGAAAATGCACTTAGGTTTATTAACTAAGTATTTGTTCTTAGTCACTTCACACTTCTGCCTCTTCACAAAGTGTGACAGCTTGGGTTTCCTACCAGACCGTGGTAGAGATCACTGTCTCCAGTTCCTTGTACAAATAAACAGTTGTTTGCACTGTTGATCTTGAGACCTGAAGTTGCTTTGAGATGGTCCCTAGTGACTTTCTTGCCTTGTGTAAATTTATTATACACGTTCACAGACCTGAATTGAGCTGTTGGACTTTAATTGTGATGTTTATGACTCAGTCTAATCCATGCGACCATATTTCCACAGCCAGAGAAAAGTTTCTATGCCCCCAAGTTTACACAATGTAAGTTTTTGTCAATTCATAAAAGAAACTAAGCATATTTATTTTGATTTCTGACGATCAGTCTGTCACAGAAAAAATAAATAATTGAAATCCACATAGTACCATTACATAAGTGTACTTGACAAGCGTGTGCAAACTCTTGACCACCACCCGCTACAAAAAATAAACCCTGTCCACACATCAACATTGACTAAATGCAGGGACACGTCCTGCTGATACAGGTACAGCATGTTCCCAATCATCACCTGTCTAATCCTTGCCTGCATGCCTGATGGGATTGGTTATTTCTACACACACTCTTGAATATTTATGTCCTAATTTGGGCTATTTTTCTCTCATGTTTTCAAACTGGGGTTATTTATAGTGACTAGACACACTGTACCCTCACACAGCCAGCTTCTTTCAGGCATGCAATCATCACACACACAAACACACACACTTGCACTCTGTCAAGTAAATGACATTACATTGCAATAATTCCAGCTTGCGTAAGTCTAAAGCCACAGTTTGTTTGTTGACTCCCAGACCCCTCGCTGAACTTTTACACTCACTCTACTTCCCTGATCTCAAACTTCCCCGTCCCCTCTGCTTGTGAGAACATAAACAAACACTGTTTTTATTATTGTGGGAAGTTTCAAGACACAACACGGCCCCCTGGTTCCTCCCATCATCCTCGACTCGCAGAGCACTGGCCCCCGGGGTCACGGAGCAGCACTGTGGTCAGTCAGGTCTGAGTCACAGGATGTTGGAGTAGCATGCCTCAGGGCTGTGGCTGGAAATAGGACCTGGGAAGAGCGAATAGTTAAAGCCTTGATGTCTGGCTTCCCCACCTCTGCTCCTCGGGGACGGAAAAGAACAGGCCACACACATGCAAACACACACTCGAACTTCTCTGTCAAACAACTGACAAGAGCTCGGGGCCAGTGCTTCATTCCACAGGGTCAATAACAATAGTAAAAGGCAGGCGGAAGAGGAAACTAATCAAGGATTTTGGCAGTTTGTTTGGCAACTGTGTTGCTACTAATTTAGTTTGAGGAAGAGACGGTTCATGTGGGGGAAGTGGCTTTGCAGACGTTGGGGCAGGTTGTGATCAAGAGTAGCAGTTAGTCTCTCGCTCCCCTGTAACTGAACGCTGCGATCAGTCTTTGATCATCTCAGAAGAAGTAGTTCTCACCTTGGATGTGGTGTTTGCAGCGTCCAGGATGGGTGGTGTGTGGCTGGGTCTGTTTCCTCAGTAAACACTAATACAATGCTGCTACATTTATCCCACAACTGAGCCTCACTCTCGGGAAGTAATTAAGTGTTTCCCCTTTCTCTTATTTGGTCTCAGCCGATCCATGTGCCAGAGAGAAAATACACACTGCACTCTGACCTGCATCAGCCCTCGCAGGTTTATTTTTGTCAAGACATTTTCAAGGAACACATTTTGTTATTCACCTTTTTCCTATTTGTGATTGTTGAGGGCAAATACATTTCAGCTGCATGTTTGCAATTTTTGCAAGACACAAGATGTAATCAACAGATTTTTTTTTAAAACAATCTCCTGCTCAGGTAGGAGGAAAATACAGGGTAGTTATGCCCTTTATATATGACAATATACGTAATCCAATATCCAATAAATGTTTACTAATATGTCAGAGTGCTTGTAAGCTGCTACTTATAAAGTTTTGTTTTTGCACAGTGAGACCAGGCCCCCAGAAATATTCATAAGCGAGCAAGTATTTAATTGGACACAAATTTTTATACACACCCGAGTATGGGATGAGGCTTATGGTGTAAGACATGAGTTCATGAGAACTTTGTTATTGCCTGAATGGCAGGCAGAAATTGTGCATTATTAAATCTGTAAATCTGAAAAAATCTGGAGCAGGTGTAAGAAATATAAATCTGATTCACATATCCAACAACCTACAATGTGCATTCAACATCCAGCCACATGTCTACACTCTGTAACATCAGTTCTATTTTTTAGATATGTACCCTCTCTGAACTGCCATTTATCTAATAAACATACAAATTTCATGAAAAATATTGCATTTCTTGTTATAAAGCACAGATGCCGTCTTCTTGCTGTTCATTAAATCATTTGGTTGTGGTGCCTTAATGAATATGTAAATCCTCAGAGCGTTGGATATATCCATTCAGGGAGGACACAGAGGGTCATTGTCAGGTCCCCGTGTCACTGGAATCCCGGGAATTTTTATCCCCACTCTGATCTGCACTCACAAGCCGTCACCCTGTGGACAATTTCACATGCAGTTAAAGAAAAATTACAAACAACACGTTTTACAGAAAAACATGACTGCATCTATGACATAGACGTCCATCTTATCATTAATCTGCTCGTTAAAATTAGATCATGAGCACAGATACTGTATAGATTAACTCACTAATATTATGAGTGGAAAGAACAGTGGGCACCAAGATAACCAAATCACACTGCAAAATACCTTCATAAGTCAAGTCTCAATTCATGAACACCAAGTTAAAGACAAGTCATGTCTTTTATCAATGAGAGCAGCTCTTTCTGTACAAAGTTAACTCAACCTCACCTTTTCTCCACAGTTGAAGCTCCCTCTCGCCTGTTTCATCTTGTTATGTCTTTTACATCATTTTCGCCAGTAATGTGTGATATACACTGATGGAAACACCAAGGAATCGCTCTTTTTATGTGTTATTCATTAAGGCTGAAATCAGTCTTAATTTTGATACACAGCACACAATGATGCAAATAAAACTAATCAATAATTCCCCTCAAATGCATAAAGCAAAGCTAACATTGTGTTAGCATTGTGTGCTGTTTTGAACATTTAAGGAGTGGTAACAGATATTTGTGTTACAATGGGAGGGAGTTTAAAATAAAAAGTTGACAGAAAAATAAATACTCAAGTACAGATGCCTGAAAACTCTACTTCAGCACAGAAACAAAGCATTTGTGCTTCTGTAAAAAGTCATGCATTACACAGTTTACAGTTGGGGGTTACTTTCCATACTTTAACACAACTCTGCATCAGCTACAGCAGTTGTGATAAGAAGTTAAAATCTTTGTGATTTTAAAGTTCAGGCGCCTCTTTCTCAACTTTGTCTAGCGGAAACGTTTCTAAGAACTGAGTTGTTTGCACGCTCACATGTGCGCCTGCACGTGTACGCCTTTACGTGTGAAAGGAAGCAACAAAACAACAGTGTCCCCATATTCCCAGTGTGAGGGGAAGTGTGAGAGCCACACTTTGATGTTGTGCAGCACACACTATCTTCCTGGAGCCAAACACACCTTTTCCCCCCGAGCCCTCGCTGCTCGCTCGGGGAGCTATGACATTGGCCTGACCTTGACTGTCCTGTGTATTTACTGTGCCTCCGTCTCTGGATGTGTTGCTCTCGCTGTCACTCTGACAATATGTGGATAAAGCTGTCACTGACACATCCTCTCAGGAAGGGCATTTAGGTTCAAGCTTGCTGTGCAATGCTCCTCCCCAGTTCCTTATCAATGATAAAGCTAATCCTTTAGCCCTGCACATGGCCCCGTGGCCCCCTGAACCACCCATCAGTGTGAGAAAAGGAACAAATAGAGGGGAGGGTAGCAGCAAAGGAAAAAGGAAAAACAGAATACTGAGGAGGAGGGAAAGAAAATAAGTAAAAGAGAAGTCAAGAATAGGGAAAATGGGGGGAAAGAAGAAATTGGAGAACGTGGAGAGCAGGTTATGAGAGTTTGTGCATGGAAAAGAGAGGAGTGGGCTGCAGAGGTGACCTTGACTGTCTAATCTGTTTTTAGATAAGTGTGTTGTGGTCCATGTGTGGGAAAACAACAAACTCTGGGGTGTGTGTGAGACCCGGGGTTAAGTGTCTTATACACAGAGCAGGGGTGAACACACACACAACACACATGATGGAGCAGGGTGTAGCAGGGTTTACTGAAGGGTCCTACAGTTCAGGACATTGTGACAGAGATAGAGCTGTCTGAAAGAGGAAGTCAAACCTTTCCTTTAGAAAATAATCTGCTATATGTCTCATGTTATCTTAAGTGGAAATCTCAACGTCAGCGTGACTTATAGAAACAAAGGAAGTAAAGATGTCTGGGACAAGGTTATGTGTTCAAATAATGACTTCTGTCACGTTTGCTGCAACTACTTTGCTTCAAAACATAGATACACTGTAAAAAATGTGAAACTAATCTTTTCTCATTTACTTAGCATAAAGTTTTATTTATTCAAGTTGATTAAATTTAAGATTTCTAGAATTGCATGAGTTCTTCTAACATAAAGTCTTAAGAAGAATATAAGTAAGAATATAAGTACTGTACAGTGTTGAATCAACTCATCAGCATCAGCAGCATTAGCAGACTAGCTGGTTCAATTTAATATCTTTAGCTCACTGAACATGTTCTCAAGTACAACTAAATTAAGTATTAATTAAAAAGTTTATTTGTTTTGAATACATCAGTAGCAGCTTCCTGTTTGATACAAAAATGGTTTAACAAAGCTGTAACTTATGATTTTATTTTTATTACAGATTTTTTTTCTGTCTTTTACCCAATGAAAGATGTTCATTTTACCAGAAAACCTGAAACCAGATAATTTTTTGTGCTTATATTAATTATAAAATTGTTGCAGATTTAGTTTTTTCTGAATTGACAAATCAATTAAGTTTTGCTACTTGAGAAAATTGAGAAAGACTAACTAACTAACTAAATGGTTTTCATACATTATGTACTGTATAAATTCTCTTTTCTTTCTGTTAAGGTTTTTTTTGCACTGACCTGGCACATACTACAGATAGTACGTATTACTATCTGGCCACTGAGTCATATAAATATAAAAGTACAGAGCAAAAATTGCTCAGTGGTGAATTTCTAACTCATGTAAAACAGCATCTCACCTTATCAAATGACAAGCTTTCCCAATGTTTGGTCCAGGCTAATAATATAAGCAGGCCTTTAGTTATATTATGCTCTCAGTAAGCATAATATAACTCCAGGATTATGTGTTATATGTATCTATGTACCTATTTATGTATAAGCAGCTTGTTGCCACAACTTTTTCTTAACCTGTGTTGCACTATGGTGATCTATACATGCCTGTACTCAGTGTCTTCATGTGCTTGATATATCTTACCATGCATTCTTGAGATTCATTACAAATTGTAAAGGTCTGACTCACCACAGTGAGTTATACTCGTGGGTAGGATGGCCTGCTCCTGCCCTTTTATTGGTAGACCTTAATATATAAGGCAATTCTGGGTCTGCTCCCATACCACGTATTTGTCTTTATCATGGAGAAAAGTGCTGGACAGTACTCTTTGCGCTCTCAGAACTTCTTTATGCTCCCTGTCCCAAATGCCTGAGCAGCAATTGTAAAATAGGCTTTTGTGCATTTTGTGCCCTGGGCATGGAACAGAATGTCAAAAAATAAATCTTGTCAAATGCTTTTAAACCAAAAATGAAAGAAGTAGAAGCATATTCCTTAGGACGTCAATGTTTTTAATTTACCTTGTTACGCAAATGAGTCTTAATCTCAGTGGGACTCTTGTTCAGTCAAATTTTATGCTGTGTTTTTGCAGTTTTTATCAGCTCTTCTTGACATGGTAGTAAATCAATGATTCTTAAGCTTTATTGAGAATGAATGTGGGAGGAGAATGGGGAAAAGCAGATCAAGTGTGCTTTAAATATCTTACAACATGTGCATGCATGACTTGTGTCTGAGTCTGACACTGAGACTCGAAGAGCAGTAAGCTGTGTAGTAAGAGATTCATCATCTCAAAGGCTGATTGACATACAGTATATACTCTGAGATTCATAAATCCTCAGTAATGCATATCAAGGCTTCATAGATGGCATAGTGTACCCTCGGTTACAATTTCATTAGTGTCAGAGGTGATTGATCAGACAGAGACAGACGTGCAGAGACAGAGAGTGCAGACAAACTGAAGCTCCATGGATCAATCTGACGACCTGAGAGACAGCTGTTATCAACATGGATTATCAACATGAGATGTGCGGTCTGTGTGTGAGATTTATTGGATCACTGAACGCATCATTGGGCACATAATCACAGTGTTGAGCCAGCCGCGGTGTTCTTTCCAAAAGCTTTAGTCTTCCTCATCAATGGCTTAGTCTGACATCTACTGTTATAGTCAGCAGCTTCCCTCTTCTTCATCACTGTTCCTATTTCAGATAAACTGTCTCACACACAGTGCCAGTCAGAGGGCTCTGTTCAGTCCACGTCACCTGAATCACCAGGGGCCAAATCCATCCAATTCACCCCAGACCATTCTCTAACTGGATGGAAGATAAGAGGGAATTTTATTTACCCTGAAGGAAAGTGTGTTGCCCAGATGTTCAACACACATAGTAAATCAAATATGGTATGTATATATAGTATAAATATATTATATGTACATAAGATAAGATGAGCACTAGCAGGCTCTTTGAAGCTGTATAGGCAGTGCTTTAAGCTAATGCTAACAATGGCAATTACTAATTGGTCAGAGGCAAAGTGTTAGACAAATTAAAACTGACTGATAGCTGACTAGACAAGTCAATCCCCAAGTCTGGGGATTACTAACATGTATGAATGTTTGAACAAAATTTTAATGGCAGTGATTCTGGACCCAAATAATAAGCAGACCAACATGAGGTCGAGAGACAGTAAACTTTCACTGTTTTTTTTTTTACTAAATAATTATATAAAACAAAAAAACCCCACATATATAAATATATATATAAAACTACATCAAATATCCATAAAATGCGGCCTATGAAATTAAATAATAAAAACAATCTGCACTATGTGCTATCAAATAAAAAGAATTATGTCAGGTAACATAAAATGAGATACCAATATAGAATCACACAGCTGTGATAGGCCAATATCAGCCAATAATATCAGTCTGGCTCTTAACTGTACAGAGATGTGTGTCTATCCTATATTACTATGTAAAAAAATGAATTTACGATATAAATGAAACATAAAACATTACCAACTACTACATTTAGATACCAATGAACAGCTTCTAAGCTTTTTACTTTCATTTAACATCTGAAGGCTGTTTATTTAAGCATGATGATGATGATGAAGTCTTAATAGATTTTGAGAAAGAGACACAAAATACCAGTGCCTGTCATACGTTCCCACACCCGCTGCACCTGTACAGGAAGAGGAGCTGATCATGTTCCACATCACAGACCCGCTGCAGTAACAGTGTAATAACACAGTGAAGTGTTTTGCATGTAGGACACATCTGAACCTCATTAACTGTTGAAATTTACTGAGGAAATTCATTGATTCTCTGCAGATATTAACTGCAGATGTAACAAAATGCATGACTTCCTTTTGTCACAGATAATGTGATTGCGCTGTATCCCTCGTGTATCCTGTTCTGTATGCTTTCGTAAACCTTTTTGACACGTGTGCCAGCAGCTTTGTTCATATAAGATGAGTGATATGCAGTTTCCTTCACATGAGAGGAATGGGTGTGAACGCTCTTGCTTAAACGACAACACACAGAATATGTAACTGTGTTGTGATTGTATGATTGAGAGACAACAAGGGAGTCAGACAGTGAGACGGAGACAGTTGTTTGTCTGTTTATGTCTCAGCTGCAGGGGACGGGGTCTGGAGTGCAGGAACAGCAAGTGCTGAAAGTGTAAATCACTAACACAGGGAGCCGTTTGAAGAGGATAATCCAGGAATGCTTTGTCTGTTTAAGCTCATGACCCTCTCCTTGGTGGACATCTCACACACACACACACATATATACACACACACACACAGATGCCCTCATCCATACACACACACACACACACCCACACACACACACACACACACACACACACACACAGAGGCTGAACGGAGGTTCCTGCTTCCTGGCTCCCCAGGCAGCTAATTACTGAGCCTTCCACACCGACAAAGGAAAGAGACTCTCTCCATTCAAACATATTAATCCCTCCATTTACAGGCTGCAGCAGAGGCGACTGCAGAGAGAACGAGCGGGAGTTTGTTTTGCCCTCTGCATCTGAGTGTGTGTGTGTGTGTGAGAGAGAGAAAGGAGTTAATGTTGCAGAAGTTTATGTTGTGAGGTGGACATGCAAATATATGTATTTGGAATTATTATTATTATTATTATTAATTCATTTATCAGTGAATGCTGCCGCTTAAGCAGCTATTAAATGTCACCTGCTAGGTTGATGAGGCCAAAGTTGAGGACATGGGATAGATAATACAGGTGGGTGACAGATTGTTCAATTGACTGCATTTACCATCAACACTGATTGGACATCCACATAAAAAGCCTGTGAAACTCTACTGGAGGGATGAACACATTTCTTCCAAGAGATATTGCCACATTTGGTGTTTTGATGATGTCTAACATGTTAATTCACAATCCCCTACAGGTGTTCATCAGGTGATTTCAAAGGCAATAGCATATATGATTCATAATTTTTATACCCATCAAACCTTGGCATGCACTGATCCGGTACACTAGATTGGTATTGGTGCCAATATGTGCTTCTTGTGTTGTTAAGTTGAGTTTGTGTTTTGTACTGTCTCATGTATTTGTTGTTGAGTTTCATGCATTTTAAAGGATAAACTAGGGATGGACATTGTAAATTAGTTTAGGCAATAAATGCTGTGGTGTGTGGCACAGTTTTAGTGCCACAACAATACCTGGCATCACGTTACTTTACAGGTAATGGATCGAAAGATTTCCATACAGTTCAAAGTTCAAAGAGTTGGGCAATTCATGAATATTCGGGCTGTATATTAGCAAGAATCTAGTAATATGACATGTACCATGATATAAGAGTTATGATTCAGTATATTGTGATACTGTAAGCATGGTGATATATTGCTGTGTTTTAACTGTCATAGTACAAAGAACACATCACCATAAAATCTGAGTAAAAAAGAGGTTACCTTTTTTTGTTATCAGAACAGTGGGATCTGCATTTGTATTTATCACAGCCTCTGTAACATCCAACATTGTAGCAGTACTTTTTGTGCAATCTGAGCAAAGGAAAGACGTGTGCTTACTTCTTCCTGTTCACATTGTTACTTCAGAGAGGAGGAGGCAAATGGTTGAAGATAGATGACATGAATCTTTGTGTTAATACTCATTTAACATTGATTGTAATAGTGTTTTTGAGAATGTGGTATTGGATTGGTAGTATCAGGAAAAACTCAGAGCTGAGGTATACTGGACTTGGTATCAGGACAGATGAAGCGGCTCAGTGCATCTCTAATCAAATCATTCTGTGACCCCTCGTGCCCTGTATGGAAGCATCTGCTTTCATCATGTTTGTCCACCAATTTATTCATGTTTCATATCCGTAACTTATAAAGGTATTGCTGAATTAAGTGAACAACAAAGTCAGAGGCAGAGGTCCAGCCTTCATGTTGAGCTCTGACACAGACGCTTCTCTGATATAGCAACTTTCTATCAGTTTTTACAGAACTACAAATAGCTGTAGTGAATAGCGAATAGCTTTCACTGATATATAATGCTGATCCTGTGGCTTTTTCTTCAACTGTCAAACTACAACCATCTCTGTGTCATTTGCATATCTACATATCCTCCAGTCTGAATAAACTACCAAACACCAGGTGGAAACATCCCAATTCTGCCCCAGAGCCTGTGATAAAAAGGTGTCAACGTGTTCCTGACAGGCACAACAGCTTTGCCACATCCACGTTCCCGGTGGAGAAAATTGCGTGTGTGAGCGACAGAGGAGAACTCTGCAGAGAAAATAGGATGTTTAGGAATGTTTAAACACACATATTAAATTTAAAAATTTGTGATTATTTGAAGCAAAGAGTCCCTACAACCTTTCAATGCTGTTTACATGATGACAGAATCACATTATGTTTATGTGACATAGCCCAAAGCTCCCCACGCTCGTCTCTCTGGTCAGATGTAATCCCATTTATTCTCAACGTCGTATCCCTTTGTCCCTGTTTGACATTTGGAGTAAGTGAATTGGCTGGAGTTATTTTTAGTGCCACCTACTGAAATGAAGTCGTAGTACAACAGAGCTGGAGCACGGCTGTAGTGCTGCACAAGTGCTGCATGTGTAGACTCATAACAGCACTCTAGGTAGGTTAGTGGGATAAAAAGCCATTCACTTGACTTGCTCTACTCCCACTGAAAAGGAAAAGAAATTGGGTGTTATGTATAGTACCTGCGAGGAAGTGGGACAAGTGTGTGTGAAGAGAATGAAAAGAGACGATAGACTGCAGTTGGCGTCAGACGGCGTGACTACCACAAAGAGATGTGTTTTGACTAGATTCCACAACCCTGAGTCCTTCAGACCTGTGACATTTAATCTCACTAAGACCTCATTTACTCTGTTCACTGGGTAACAACATTCCTCAGATTAACAACAAGCCTGCTCCACAAGCTCTCAGCAGAGTGTGTACCCATCCGAGCACACAAACTGCACCCCTATGTGATAAACAAGAAGAAAATGTTCTGCTCTATTCTAATCTATTATAAGTCTATTGTTGAGGTGAGAAATGTGGCAACAGTCAGACATCTGTAAGTGTTATTAGTAGGCAGGACTTCCAGGTATTTGTGCAGTTCAGTTCCATCAATAGGACAGGTTTCATTATGAGGATATTTGCTATGCAAATCTGAGGGAACCATGTGTACCTTCCTTACTGCAGGCAGATATTGTGCTTCCTGGCTGCAGGGCCAAGGCAGTGTGTAATGTTTACACAGCTCTATGACACAGAGCAACTTTGTTTTGCCCACAAATCTCAAGTACCTACGACAATGTAAAAAAGAAAATCTGGTGAAAATGTAAAAATCAGTAAGAAATTGTTGCATGTTACATTAACACGCTGCTCACCCGCTATCAGACTTAGTGGAGGAGCTGGAGCTATCAAGCTGAATGAACTGAAGATTTTTGTACTGCTATGATACTTGTCCATGCTATGAAGAATGTCTCTGTGTGAAAGCTTGCTAATTAAAAAGATTTTTGTGCAGATTTGTACGTGCAGATGTTTTTTTCTTTTTCAATCATGTTGTACAATTTTTTGATTAACCTCTGGCCCACATCAAATGATCAACTCTTGCATGGTTCAGCATGAATGAAAGTCCAGACATTGTTACTGAAAAAAGGATTGTACCATATTTTATATCTTATATTAAAAATAGAACACAACAAGCTTAACTCTCTAATAAATCTTAAAGACTGAGTGAAGATTGAATCCTAAGGTCAAACTGGGAGTGCTGTACTCGTTTTTGTTAAGTTTAATATCATAATTATATATATCATTTTCGATCAAGTTTGTATCATATTTGATCTGTGGCTTGAATAAATGCACGCATCTTACCACATTTTTGGAGTTCGGTCACGATTAGCCTGACTGATAAATTGCATGCAAATATTGGCCTATCATCTATTGACACATACTGGCTGATTAGTAACCGAGACATTGCAGCACTGAGATGCTTTAGATATGTTTAGAAAGTGCCACCAGAGATCTCTGACAAGTTTGTTTTTTAACTGTCCAAATCTCAATCCGTCATATTTCAGCTGATATGTGCAGGATTATTAATGAAATGTGTGGCACAAATCTTGTTGAAGGTGAGGTGCTGGCGCAGAGCCCAAAGGATACTAAAAGACAATACCCATCCCTGGCAGGAGATATAGAAGTATCTGCTGTCGTACCACCAACCTACACAACAGCTTCTTTCTTCAGGCTGTGAGAAATCTTAATTTATAATCACTTCACCTTGGAAAATAGATTTTTTTTATGTCTTATTATTTATTGACATATTTATTGTATATCATTTTTGTATATAAATATTTCTTGTGAGTAGCACAAAGGAGACTAAAACTAGCATCTCTTTATGCACCCGAGGGTTGTAAAATGATAAATAAATGAACCTTGTAACCTTGTCAGTGAATCCTCATGTACAAATAAACACTTGATTATGCATACAGTGAGTGTAGTCACTTAAATCAAGGTTAGGCTTAAAATAACAATAAATATGAATTGACTTTGGATTTGTATAATAAATAACAGCATAAAAAACATATATACCAAAATGAAAAACTAATAATATATATAATATAATAAAAATAATTTATATATATATATACACACACACACACACACACACATATATATATATATATACTGTAATATTACAGATACCGGTCAAAAAAAGTTTTCATATCATACTTATCAGACAGCATGCTATCACTGATATAGCTGTGACAGGCCAATATCAGGCTGATAACATTTCCTGAAACATATACCACTCTGGCTCTAACATGGACTCATTATCATTTATTTATTTATTTACCAATACCATTGGCCCCAAAAGTCCAGTATCAGTCAGCACTAAGAACAGACTTAATATTTTTGAGTTCTTGACTGTTGGGAAATCATAATGAACATTTTTTTTTCTATTTTCTCATTTTATAGACAAAACGATTAATTGAGAAATAGAATGATCAGATTATCATAATGAAAACATTTACCAGCTACAGCGGGACTACTGTGTTTCTGTTACAATCTATTTTCAAGAATGCAAACTGAAAAATTACATTTGCAGTTGAAACTTCCCATTACCAAGCAGTCCACTGTCTGTGGTGAATATTAAACAGGTGATTTTCCATTTGAACAGACATGCCATTTCACAGGCTCCAGATCTTCTTCTTACATTATATTTTAATTTACACGTTTTATTTTCCTCTCTTCCAGTTTTTAAGAAGGTGTTGATGTGTATTCACCTTCTCTTTGACAAAGAGCACCGGTGTTCTGACACCAACGGCAGCGCTGCCTGCTTCCCCTCAGACAGTCCCGATCCGGAGCCTGCCTGGTGTATTTGACCGGAGTTTGCGGTGATCCGCTCCGTGTTTTCCTACAGACCATGTGTGGCCCAGCTGAGGTGACTGGCAGGACTTGTTTACTGGTGGAGAGACTCGCAGAAAAGAGAGACGGAAAGAGGGGGAACCTGAGGGAGAGCAATCGCTAAACGGAACGGGAATCCAAGTTTTTACACTTGACCCGTCTTTTTAAGTCTTTTTATGTTTGTTTACCTCATCGTTTTTGGACTATCGGAGACGGGATACGGACTTTGTGTGTGTCTGTGCGGGTTTTTCTTTTATTTTTAACTCTATCGCCGACACTGAAACCTCGTTTGTTTTGGATTAGCTAGCTAACGTTAGCTGTTTTTCCCCCATCAGCTAACGTTAATCTGAGAAAAAGAGACGGGCGGCGTGGTGGAGAGTTTTCTCACTTCAAACAAACGCGTGTTAAACAGAGCCGTTATTTTTGTCGTTTTTTCCCCTCACAGTGGAGAAGAAGAAGTAACGTTTACCTCCCAAGTTTTCCTTCTTTGTTTTCTTGTCGTTTTATGGGTGTTCATTCGTTTGCGGCGTGGTGGTCAGCGGGGGTGAAGGAGTTCAGAGGAAGGTCGTAGTAGGGAAAGCTGCTGCACGTTTTTCCTGCACGTAGCCTGCTCGGAGGAGTTTCCTGGGATGTGCTCCCATCTGTCTTAAAAAGGATGAGCTTCTGAGAAGACAACCAGCAGCAAACAGGGGTAATATATAAAGAAGACCTGTGGACTTCAAAAGAGAGAGCGCAAACCCTGCCAACTCCCCTTCTTGGCTCTGTTATTTGGCCATAACTTGAGCCTTGAAGAGCAGAAGAAGAGGCTGTTTTTTTTTAACGTTGCATAGGAAAAATACTTCTCAGCATTTGTTTTTGAAGTGGGTCTTCCCTCACCGGAGCCGTGCATTACAGAGAAATGAGCCCGGGGCCAGTGGACCTCCTTTGGGGACCTCCAAACTAGCCCCCTATGCGTGTGGGATTATTAATAATATTACAGTTATTTCCCTCTTGATCCAGCTGGAGCACCAAAATTAAACAGATGAACGTGGACTGTCGCCTCCACTTATGGAAAATGAAGATCTTCACTCGCACATGTGTTGCCAGAACCCAAGATCACGTTATTTAGTGGTCTGTGTTTTTTCCAGGGCTCACATACATCACAAACTTGGCTGGGAAGATACTCATAAATTTATTACCCAACCCCCCGGCTCACGGGGGGCAACACTGAATCAGTTGGCTATAATATTGGACCTTAATTTTTAAAGAAGTTAATACTTTTGATATTCCAGCGCCTTTTTTTTAAAAGAAAATAAACACTTCTCCCTCAAGATTGGAGTTTTTTGTTGTTGAGAAGCTTCAAGAGGAGAGCACAAGTCAAAATGAGACGGTGGACGCTAAAGCTGCGAGCACAAATTGTGTTTTTTATCATCGGCACCTGCATTATATGCCAGTGTGGACTAATAAACGGAGAAAGTAAGTATTTCCTTATTTATTTTTTTTAATTTACCAAGCGGTGATGCTGTTTTACTGCACACAGCGCCACCTAACACGCTGTATATTCAATATAAACAAAATTCATAGTGTGCACATGTAGAAAGAACAAATGTAGTGATTTGTTTACTTTGAATACATACTATAAGATACCACAAGTGTAAATTTGCGCAAGTTTATTGCGTCATTATAGGGGGATGAGCTACCATAAAATATGATAAAGACACCATAAACATACCAAATAGGTCCATATAGATATTTTTGATTACAACTGTGTAAGATGCTTAAAGTTTAATAAGACATTAAAATAAATTGATAAGATAATGGAGCTCAGAAAATATTATTATTATCATCATTATTGTTATTATTATTACTATTATTATTTTATTGTGTTTATTTTATCAATTAGGATTGTAATCTTGGTCACGGGACTCTCGTCGTCCTTTTGGCGCATGCGTAAAGTTTCATCCAGCTCTAATTAAGGGGCTAGTAATTTCAGTTGTTGCGTATGCGTGGCGGCGCGCTAATAATTGATCCTCCTCCGTAAAGTTATCGTTAATATCCCCGCCCCCCTCACTGGCGCTGTCTCTTAAAGGTACATATTTTAGCGGCCTGTGTCGGATGCTCCAGCCCCAGGGCCAGATTAGTCGCTGTAACTGGACGAGTGTGGTCCGCTGCAGCGAGTCTAAACTGGGAGTAGCAGGATTGGCCCTGAGAGCGCAGCTAGGCCTCTCATGGCGACAGACGCACACACCAAAAACAGCGCACACACACGCGCGCACACAGGGCGCTGCTGCAGCCTGAACGTAAACAAATTAGCCGCCGACGCTAAGAAGTCTCTTTATAGGTGGTGGATTAGCCTACATTGCTCTTTAGCTCCAGATAGGACCAAAAGTATGGGCGTCTTCCTCATCGGATGATCTCTGCTCTCTCTGGTCGTGGTGTTTTTATCAATGAATGAGGGTTTGGGTTATAATGATAATAAAACAGCGTGTAATCTAAACAGTGCCGTGATGCTTTGCCAGAGAGAGCTGGGGATAATGATCACGTTGTAAACCGCCTAATGACCTCTACTTGAGAAATATATATCAGCAGATAATTTACAGCAGAAATTCCTATTTTAAATGAGTGCGATAATTGTTGCATTGATGCAGTCACGTGGTGGAGGAAAAAACACTTGGGATCAGTTCAGTCATCTTTTTATAGGCAGAAAAGTTCACCCCTGATCTTAGTCTGAAAGATTAGTATAGGATTAATTTGATAGTAAACTTGATTGATCCATGTTATAAAAAGTCTTCAAGGCTGCAGCTAATGATCATTTTCATTGTCAATTAATCTGTCAATTATTTTCTCAGTTGATTAGAACTATTTTGATAATCTATTTCTGGCAAAAATGGTAATAAATCTTGAATCTCAGTTTCTCAATACAAGGATTGTCTGCTTTTTTGTCATATATGATAGTAAATAGAGCCTGACTGATATTATCAGTCTATACTGGAGTCATTATGTGCCAATATGAAAACTTGATTTTTTTTTTCATTTCAATAATATGGAAACTTTTTTAGAAAGCATAATGCAGATGGTTTTTAGCTGTATATGCCACTTTTATGTATGTATGGTCCCTTTTTAAAATTATTTTCTTGATTAATTGATTAGTTATTTGTTATATAAAATATAGTCTGTGATTAATAGTTGACTACTACTTGATTAATGATTGCAGCTCTGGATTCATTTGATATTAAACTTGATTAGTCCAAGTAATAAAAATACAGACTTTAAGGCAGCAGCTAGCATTTAGTTTGATTGTTGATTGACCTGTCGATTATTTTCTCGATTAATCTATAAATTACTTCAAATGTCTTGTTTTGCCCACAACCATAAGGAGTAAAGAAACCAGAAAATATTCACATTTCAGAAGCTGGAATCACAGAATTTTGACTTATGATTTATGATCATCAACATAGCTGGTGTTTAATAGTTGACAACTAATCAATTAATTAGTTGTTGCAGCTCTAACTGACTTGACTCACAACATTAACGTGTCTTAAATGTATACTCAAGGTAAATTTTGCCTTTATCATTACTGAGAGGTTTGAACGAGAAAATGAAAACCTTGTCAACCAGGCACTAATGTAGTGTTATCTCAGTTTGAATGAATGAATGTCTCAATGGAAAACATATTCACTCACTGCAGATAAAGAATGGCTGGAATGCAAGTGCACTGAAACTAATTGATGCTGATTTTACTTGTTCATCAGTGGTTTAACCTTTGGCCTACATTTTTACTTTTGAGATTTGTGTTCAGTGTTGCTGTGTTGTCTACAAACTGTTGCAGTATGCAAAAAGAGTGCATGTTTATAGAGAAAGTAAGCAATTACATTAGCTTAAATTGGGGAATAAATCACCTAATTGAAACCATTTATAAAGTAGTGTTTGCTGTTCCTTGTCTCTAATTAAGTAACCTTGTGGATCCTCAAACTTTCAGTAGTATTACATAAAAATGGCTCCCAGTGGCCAGGTTCAAAGGAAATGTTCTGGCTACTTTACACAGGTCATGTATGCAGACAGAACAGAGGCCCCTGAAAGGGGGTCTTATGAGACAGGGCTGCTGCTGGTACCCCTCCTTCCTCCTCTTTCTTCCTTTTCTTTCTCTCTCAGGGAGTGGGGTACATGTCATTGGCTGTTTCTGGTTCCTGATGTACTCTATTCTCTGGGAAGTGACCATATTTGGCACTCTTGAGATGTTTACGCCTGAGGGGGGAGAGGACAACAACCAAAATACTTAGAATATTTCATTCTGAATCCACACGCTGCCTGACATCTCCACCTCAGTCATGGGAAAGGGGAAGCTGTATTGATATATAAACCACGTTGGGGCTGTGATCTGCTGACTGCGCTCTAGAGAATGTGATAAAGCGTTTTTTTTACAGGCTGTTGTTCGTTGAATTTGATGCGGCTGTTTGTCATAGTTATCAGCAAACAGTTTTCTGAAGTAACCGCTGAGCTGTCTCCTGGTCTTAACTCGTGAAAAACAAGTTGTGCAACTGGGAGCCTTGCCCCCTTCTTGTTCCTCTCAGGCTTGTAAGCACAGCTCTGTTGGAAAGGGGTAGTGTGCATGTGTGTATGCATGTGTTGTTATGTATGCTTTACACAGTCTGTGTGCTTCTTAAACCAAGTGTTTTCTCTCAGACTGCAAAGCCAAAAAAATCTCCCACTCTAACAGTCTGAAGTGAAAGTCATTTGAACTGTTGAAAAGTTGTTTTTCAACTCTTGTGATGGAGTTATACATTGATTTGTAAAATTAGTCAGAGTAGAGATAGATGCCCTCCATCTGTGTGTGAGATTGTCTGTAGCCCTTTTGGATACTGAGGCACTCTTCACTGAAGTACACAGTGGCATTTTCCGACAATGCTGTGCATGCTGTGGAATGTGTTTGAAGTGGCCCACCATGTAGGTGCCTGTGCATGTGTCTGTGTGTGTGTGTGTTGTGTGTACATGGAGATCAGTATGCACCCCAGCCACCCTGTGCTGTCTGCAGGATCTCATCTCTCAGCTCCTGACCTGCCCACTTCCGGGCAATGTATGTTTTCTGTGGATCTTGTTTGTGTGTCTGTGTGTGTGTCCAGATTGGAGGAGGTGGCCATGCATGAGAACAGTGTGTACCAGAGCGGCAGGCTCAAGAGTGGACTGCCTGTTAGCACTAGCTGCTGTGCCCTGAGTGGCCCCTTGACCCACAGCACATCTAATTCATCAAATGGACAAATTGTGTGATGTGTGCGTTGTTATGAAAGTAGAAAGTGTTAATGTATGACAAGGTGTCTGACACATGAAAATAATGAATGAGGTGGAGGCAAAGAATGTGACAGTGTGAAGCAGACTGACCACTCCACTACTGGATCCTTTACTTTATTTGAGGAAACCTTGAACAGCATTATTGTGCATATATGATGGCAGAGAGAAACAAGAGTCCATATTTAAATAGTCACTCGTTTTCACTCGTATATATATATAAAAAAAAGTTTAATTTAAGTTGATATCGACAGTTATTGCAAATATTCAGTGACCCTTTAAAAGTTTTATTTGAACCTTACTTTGAATTTAACCACCTTGCTTTGAATTTTGCCACTGTATTTTAATCAAGGCACACAGACTAAAATAGACTTAAAAAGAAACAAAAAACTGCCATACTGGCAAGCTGACCTGTCCTTTGTTATGAACAATTTTGTCACTGTCAGCACAATTTTTCTGACTCCTGAAATAAACACACCTGTTAAATGACTGGCTGTTTCAGTTGTGGCATGTTCCTTTATCAAGGGATATGATAGGCTGTTTATGAGCCAGGCTGTATTTGTTACATGCTGTCATGACAAACACAAGTTTCTATTACTGATACATATTGCTATTGTTTTATTGCCCAGACCCATTTTGAAGTTGAAATCAATATTTCAGAGTTTGAAAAATTAGATAATGGTATTTGGGCTGATATTCATTATTTGTTATGACAAAAGCAAACATTGTTATTAAGGTGTTGGTGCGTAAAATGTCAGAAAATAAAGAAAAATGGCCATCACAATTTCCCAGAGACCAATGCAATGTCTTCAGATTGTTTGTTCTGTAATTTTTTTAAAACTCAAAGATATTCAGTTTTGTACAATATGAGACAAGAAAACAATACTCATATTTTAGAGGCTCCATGACATGGGGCTGTGTTTGAATTCTCCTGAGTGTAATGGACACCTGTGAGTACAAGTTAATGAATGACGAAGATTTATAAAACTTATGGGTGATGGTCAGGATTTGATACAGCATTTAATACTTTTGTTTGTACCCCAACTTTTCATAGGTTTCATCAGAATCAAGACATTAGTACACCTGTTGCTGAAAGTACAAACATACTGAAGCACTGAATTATGTGATTAACATTTTACTGTTTTTACTCACCATTTCAAGCATACAGAACATTCAAAATGAAGTCAAAGTGATTCCTATTGCAGATTGTTTTTGCTGACGACTGCTATGTTTGCCTCAGTAATAACTATTTTATCTCTTCTCATGACTCGCTATTAGAACCACTTTTACTGTATGTTAAATGGGCTTCATGCAGAGTAGTGGCTTTCACAATGCAGCCGTACCGCTCATTGCAGATTGCCATTGTATGTTTGGGTAGTCCATGTTCACAGAGCTTGCAGACAATAGGGGTCACGAACTGAGGCTCTAGCAGCTGTGTGTTGCATTTTGAGTGTTGGACAGGAAGGCAATATGTACTGCAAAAGGAAATTAACTGTTGGGGTGCTTTTCCTAAGTGCTTCCTCCTCTGCACTTATCTTTCCAAGTATCCCTTTCTACTTCTCCTAACTTGCCAATGCATTTTTTTCCCATCGTGTTTGCATTTGTGTGTGTCTGTGTGTGTGCATGTGTGTTCCTGGCAGTCTTTTCCAACAGCAATACAAGCGGAGGATGAAAAACACAACCTGACCTTTTGACTCCCACAATTCACAGTTTTATCGGCCGACAAGCAAATACATTCCTGTTGCGTGTTTGCTCGTGTGTTCAGTTTTTGTCTGCTTTTGACAGACACTTAAGCACTATACATTAGCATCGTTTTAATTTTTATAATCAATTGAAAAGGCTGAAGGCATTGTTTGACTAGCCAACTAGTGCAGAGGTATATGTAGCCAGAGGGCTCATGAACAAACATCCTGTTTGATGCTTACTAATACACACAGTGTGATGTGAAGTCCAACTATAAGACGTAATGTGTTTGACAATTATGCTTGTATTTCATAACTTTTAATCTTCTTGGCCACATTTTACTGCTTATTTTACTTTATTTTGTTAGTCTACAAACAAGTTAACAAACAAGTTCATACCAAAGTAAGAGCAAAGTAAGACCATCCATGCGGTATTGCCATGCTTCTGTTCCATATAAACAAACAGCATCAACATACATAGGAAAAAATACTTACTACACATTAAAAATATTAATAAACACGTGAATGAAAAGGAAAAGAGAAAGACCTCTAACCCTTAACAAACCTCAAGCTCTCCCCTTGTCTACCCCATCCCCACCCCAACCCTACCCAATTTGGTTCCCTCTGCAAGACGAGAGACTAAAGTTTCCCAAATCTTCTCAAAATCTTTTAACTTGTCTTTAGTGGTATATTGGATTCTCTTCAGGTGAACAGGTTTTTTTCAGTCCTAAGGCTATTTTCCTGAGATTTTGGCCAGAAGTGATTAAAGATGGGATTCAGACAGCTGAAATTGCCATTTTAGTAACAGAAAAACTTATATTACGCTAGTTGCAAGATGGATGTTGGCTTTAACAACCATGCAGAATACCTGCAGTCACAACAAGTGATAAACCAGCCTTTTCATGTCCTTCATGCAGAATGTAGCTGCTGCTGCACTTAGAAACTAGGTTGCAAACAGGTGCATGCATTGATCTTACATTGTGCGATTGAACAATCTGATTAAAACTCTTTTTCTTTTCCCAATTCCCAAAGATGAAGGGGGAACATTTTTACCAGCTGATTTGTCACTCGACTGTCAATTAACCCTAAGATGTCCCTCCTTTGACAAAAGACATGATCGAAGTAGTTCTTCCTGTCCAGCACAGCACATGTCAGGTTGAAATATGTGCATCAGTCTTTTCAATTGTGTGATGAGCAGGGCTGTTTTTTATATGGAGCTTAGCTACATGCCCTCCTCCCTGACTCCCATTCCTAGATAGAGAACTGTGGCTGTTTATGTAAACCTCTGCTCACTGCACAGAAATGTGGCTGAGCTGGGAGGGGATGGATGAAGTGCGGGGATCTCACACACACACACACACAATCGCACAGAGAGCGCCGTTACGCCATGCTGCAACAATCTGATTTGATAGTCCTTGTTGCTGTTTGGATCTGCCCTATTTTAACTGTTGGTGACTTCACACAGTAAAATCCAAGTTGAGCTGGCCCTGTAATGCGGGGATCAGCAAAGGGATCTTTTGGGGGGCTTTTGCAGGCAGGACCAGACACTGGCTGAGGCCATGTTCATGTCCTGATGTGTAGAAAGTGGAAAATCCAATGTTTTTGCCATCCATTCATAGTAGCCTGGGGTTTTTGATAATCAAAATGTATTTTTGGGTCAAAGATGCTGTCCAAAGCTGATAAAACTGAACATGGCTGATATGAGTGTGATAAGAAAAATCTCTACTATATTTATTGTAATGTGATCCAGGCTTTAACTTTACATCCAGAATGACTCCCTGCACACTTTATTGTTTACCCTTGTTTGGTAAACAGCAGTACAAAAACAGTGGAAATGTCTTTGGTAGAAATGACATAAGGCTTCTGGCTCAAGTGTCCGGCGCCTGCCCGGTACAAGAGATATGTGTTTTTCTATTGTTTTGGCATTTCAGTGGACTGCAGACTTTTATGTAACTTTTTAATGTAAACAAATGTGCAGGCAGAAAACTTTGTAGACAGTGTTTCCAGATTAGTCCACATTAGTATGAGAGAGAGCAAGGCTGAATGGTTTGTGTCACATGGCACTCTATATCTGAGCTCTGGTGGTTACAGTTTAGAAAACCATCCAGTAATTTGAAGGTCACACTTTCAGCAGTTAACGTGTCCATCTCTGTCGGACACCGATCCTCTTGCTGTCTCAGGGTTGCCTTTCTGGTTACCCCTGCTCTCTGACCTCACTGAGGAAAGCTTATATGTATGCATGTTGCATCCTACAAGGAAATGTGAAGACACAGTTTCCTGTTTACAGTGTAACAGGGCTGTGGAAAAGCTATAACAGAAAACTGAACAACTCTGTTGATTTGTAGATGAATCTTTAATACTTTTAAGATTGCATGTGCAGTCCCTTGACACCCCTTTTTTTAACAAACTGCTGACCAATAAGTTTTGTTTAAGATCTAGCCTATACAATGTCTCCTCTGCACTGAAGTAATAAAATACTGTACATGTGCTGTTATTTTTGTGAATGTCATAAAAATAATGCCTTTTCCTTTTACCATTAATTTTCTTTGTATCTCAAAGAGGGCTGCAACTAACAATTATTTTTTATTATGAATTAATGTTTCTCTTTTTAGTGATGAATTGATTAGTGTTTGGTCCATAAAATGTCAGAAGACAGTGAAAAATGTTGACCACTGTTTCCCAAAGCCCAAGATGACATCCTCAAATGTTTCATTTTGTCCACAACCCAAAGATATTCAGTTTGCTGTCAAACTTTGCATTTTATAAAAGACAAGACTTAAGAACTGTTGATTATCAAAGTAGTTGTTGATTAATTTAATAGTTGACAACTAAATGGTTCAACTAATTGTTTCAGCTCTAATCTCAAACAAAACAAAAAAAAATTTTCCTACACCAATTCAGCATAAACTTGCAGTGTGTCCAATTGTTTCCATGGCACTGTGTGTGCATAACTTTGTGCAAACGCCATCCCTTTGTATCTATATCATGTATCTGAGTGTGTAGGTGTGCTGCGATATGTGTGTGTGTGTGTGTGTGTGTGTGTGTGTGTGTGTGTGTGTGAGTTTGCTGGGCTGGAGTGGCTGTGTAACTGAACCTGATGGGTTAAATTTATTTTGAGGACTGTCATATGACTGAGAAGTGGCTATTTGACACACAGCCCAGTGAGTCTCTTAGCAGTTAATTACAACCACACACACACACACACACACACACACACACACACACACACACACACACACATTGAGGATCATAATGTTGATAACTGCTATTGAGCTGTGGAAATGGATAGATTCAAGCTATAAAATAAAAGTATATTGGCTACAGAGGATAAATATGACATACAGTAGTCAATTATGGACATTAGCAGATAGTAAATGCTATATTAATTTGTACATTAGGTTTTACAGATCCTGGTAACTGTTGATGGTCACAATCACACAAATTTAGCCAATCTGTGCATCGTTGTATTTCTTTGCGTTGTTGTTGTGTATAATTGTAGCTGTTTTGATGCTCAATTCGTCAGAAATGTTAAAATGACTAATCTGTGCACTTCTGTATAAAATAATTAAAATCAGACTTGAACTTCAGTCAGCCAGCTTCAACTATGCAGGCCTAATGCTTGCTGTATGCTTGACGTGCACCAGCTTTGTGTTGCCCCTATACAAACAGTTTTATTAGTGTTTTGTAAACAACAAAGACTAATTTTCATGTTTAATATAAGGCTGCAACATCTATAAAAAGTAAGAAAAATTGTGAAAAATGTCCACCCCACCTTTTCAAAGTCCAAGTTGATTTCTTTATATATATTTTTTGTCAGAACTCAAAGATATTCAATTTAATATGATAATAAATGAACAAAATAAGGAAATCTCCATATTTGAAAAGTTGAAAACGCCATTTGCTGCCATTTTGTATAAAACGTACTTTTAATCATTTCATTCTTTTTTTTACTACTTGCCCAGTCGGGCAAGTGAGTCGCCAGATTTACTTGCCTGACAGATTTACTTTATAGTTAAAATTCACTAAACTATCTTGTAAACATGCATCAGTCCTTCATCAGCCACTGTATGCAATTAATTTATGTCTCTGACCAAGCAGCTGTTTCTAGTGCTTTCTGGGTGAGAGAAATGCAGCAAAATGTTATTAGTACCATATGAAAATTGAATCAGCAAAAGTTATTTGCACCACTACAACGTCTACTCCCACTTCCTCTCGTGTGTCTGTCCATGCCGTTTCACTGTATGTCTCTACCTCTTTATGCTGGAGCTACCTCTCCTCCCGTATCCATATCTCATTCCCCCTCCCTCCCCTCCGTTTGCTTTTACGTTCAGGGGTAAGAGGGTTCACTCTCATCCACTGATTTGTTTTTCTTTCACACTGCAGATGCGCACAGCCTGCGGACCTGTCTTACACACACACGCACACACACACACACCTGCTAATCCCGCTCTGTAAGGGGTGGGAAAGCCTCCTCTTTCAAACCTCTTAAAGGTGTGAACACCATCCATTTGACACCTCTCTCTCTCCCCCTCTTTGTTTTTTGTTTTCTGCTCTCTTATTAGGCCCGCTTGCTCCAGCTGGGCCTAAGTGATGCTTAACATGTACACCTGCACATTGTGAACAACAGCACCCAGTCACATGGACCTTATTATGTTGTGTTTGCCGCGCTGCGTCTGTGTGTGTGTCCTTTTTATGAGCACTCATGCTTGTATGTGTAATGTGTTCAGTGCTGGTGTGTGTGTGTCGGGTGGGGGGGTGCTCTGTTTTTGTCCTGATGAACTAGCCTGAGATGGGTTACTATGGTGACAGCACTAGCTGTGCTTGCAGTAGGCTACAGTGCTCCCCCACCTCCCCTGTCTAAATACACTTATAGCCTCACTGCATTTAACTCATGTTTAACTCATTTATGCATTTTTAATGTGTGATGACTGGAAGTAGGATTTTTTGGCATAGTTGTCTTAATATAGTGTGTGGTAAAATATGATTGAGGTGCTGTTCGGTTGATTTTCCCTCTCCCGACCCTCAGAGGGGTGTCTACTGTAAACAAACCATAATCTGTCCTGATTGTCTTCTGCTCAGTCTCAACACCTGTAATCAAGTCAGGACCTCTCACCAATCATCATCTGTCCTAGGACAGGGATCGGTATACTTAGGATTTTAGTGATACGGATATTGATATTGATGCTGCTTATTGATACAGAAAGAAAGGGAGAAAGAAGAAAAAAAGAGACATAAAAAGATTTCAAAAGATTCTACAGTTTTTATGACTTTTTGTACAAATAAAAAGTTAAATTGTTGACTGAATTATTGCATTTAGCTGCATTTTTAGCAAATTTAGAAAACGGAGCCCACACTTTTAAAGGTTTTGCTCTGTCAGTTATTTATGTAATGTTGAATAAAAACCAATAGCAGTATAATTTGCCTAGGAGCTTATTGATATTTCGGTACTGATTAGTCAGGAACTGGTATCAGTTCTCAATACCCTTCCCTGCCTCTGAATATCAGAGTCTGTCAAATATCAGAGTCTGTCAATAACTCACGAGAGTCCAGTCCTGATACTGAATGCTGTCGTAGACTTACTGCAGTAACACGGTTTAAAAAGTGTTTTAATTCATTAATTCATTGCAGTAATTCACCGGTCAATTTTACATGAAGTCCTGCACTAGTCCTGGCAAATGCAACACTGCACTCCACAGATGGGGCCCAAAATTAGCACCAGCCACCAGCCAAATGCTGGTAAAATATACAAGTGGCTGGTAGATTTGCTTCATTCACCAGCCAAAAAAACAATGGTTATCTACTGAGTGGCTGGTTAAATCTGAACATTCAGCAGCCATTTGGCTGGTGGACAAAAAAGTTAATTTTGCACCACAGACCTCTTCTCCTTTTACAACACGTAGTATACGCACTCTTCACTGCATCCTCACAAACATTACAACAGATGGAGAGGGAGACAGAACCCAAACCACCTGCTTAAAGGTAGGATCAGTTGATGTTGAATGAAATGGTCAATTATTACACAGAAGGATAATCCATAGAACACTGTCTGTTAACATTACCTGCATTTAATGTAGCATCAACAACACTGTCATAGTTTCAGATACTGATGTGATTGTGGAACCGATGTGAAAAGTGGGGATCCATCTCACTTAAGTGTGGACTCCAAATGGAAATCTCTTAAACAGGCTCAATCTTAAATATACTTTAAAAAATTTCTGTTGAATAAAAGCAGTTCTTTGATGTCTACTCTTCTTCTGTGTGTGTGTGTTCTGGGAAGAAAAACAAGAAAGCATCCAAGTGGAGACGTAAGCATCTGTTATGGCAAAACATTAAGCTTTGAAGCATTCAGGACAGACCTTTTTTTTAATGTCATTGGATAGTTGTTGACACGTGTGTGTTGGTCTGTGTGCATCACGTGCCTTTTGCTGCTATAACAATGTTTAACTGGTCATTAGGCGTTGTGCTGTTGAAGAAAGTGAAGAAAACAGACACTTAAGGACACACTGGATTGAAAGGAGTGTCCCAGTGTGGCAAAGCTGACACTGTAGCCTCCATCTGGGAGAAAACACTTGAGGGACTTGTGCCAAGACAGAGTGAAAAGGGACAGAGAGATGAAGAGCTAGTTTATGAGCCTGCATCAAGCATTCCTAATTCACTTACAGTTAAACGGGGCCCATATTGAATCATGCCTTGCTGTTAAATGACAGCGTAATGAATGGAAGTCATTTTACAATACCGCTGTGGCCACAGACCCTCCACTCCAGGGACCTGTCTGTCAGAGGCTAGCAAACAGCGAGTGATTTGTTGGCCGGGGGGCCTTTTGAACGTTACCGTGACGTCAGTATCTCATGCCATGCCATACCCAGCATGCTGGTGGATATCCTGTACGGAAAAACCAACAGAGGAGGGCAGTGATCAAGAATCTTTGGGAATCTTTGAAGGGAAAAACCAACAGCAAGGGGAGGAAATATTTGCATGTAATCAAAAAACCCACGACTAAATGTTTAGAGATAACATGTTCAAAGTACTTTGTTGTTCCATGTGTAATGATATCAAGTCAATATAAAGTGGTGTTACTGTTTTTTTAAATGTATTGCTAATATTTTTGTCATTAAAGGAAGACAGAAAGGTCCCTGGGGAAATTTAGGGCTGGAGGAGTCTGTCCTTGTCTGTGTTTGATTGACAGCAGGTGACAGACTGGCAGAGTGTCTGTGTTACACTGTAAGGAACGAGAGACAAAGTCTGCAAACTGACACTGCACACTTTTCCCCGGTGAATGTTTGTTTGGTGGCTCATTTAACAAGCTGTGGTGCAGGGCAAGACGTGTGTTCATGTTTCTCTGTTAGATAAGAAGGAGACTTTAGCAGGAATGTTAATGTGTGTGTGTTGTTGTTCAGAGTCTGTGACTGTTCTGTTGTGTAGTTGCTGTCTGGGTCAGTTTGACCGTCTGCTCTGCCTCTGATAGAAAGGTGACATTAGTGCTGTATGCAAGATTTGATTGGCTATATAAACATACTTGCCAACCCTCCCGATTTTTCATTGCCCTCTACCGGTTTCCTCTCAGGGTCACAATTCTTCTTTATTTCTCCCAATTTATGACAAATTTATGCAACTGGCACTGTATAGTGTGTATAAACCCTACGATTCTACTGTTTCCACCCAGACAACAATATAGCTACACCAAAGGTTGTTTCCTGACATGCACGTGACAGGGAAGAGATTGTGGCCGCTGTATCCAGTTCTCCTTAATACGTTGATGCAATGAACGAGAGACCCAGAGAGAAATGTAGAGTAATAAGACAAAGAAGTACTCATGCAAATTTTAGACATCCTGTAAAGAAGAATTCCGGTTTCTTATGGTAACTTTTAAAGTAAAGAGGCACACTTTTTTCTGTTAGCAGCCTAACTAACATACCCTTTGAAAAAATATTTGTAAACTATTAATTTTCTGTGATATTGTAATCAGATTTCAGGGTTCAACCATAAGGATTGCCATCATTTTTAAATTGATTAATCCAACAATTACTTTTTTCAATCAGTGAACTAATCAAACCATTCATTTATCAATTATTCCAAAGATTGTTTTTTAAAATTATTTCATTAACTTACCTTACTTTACCCAAAATATATATTTTATTCATTCATAATCCTGACAAACAGACAAAAATAAATCACATTAAAAGAATGATAATGGTGGTATGTTTTAAAATGAGTCTAATTTCCGCCCTATTTAATAGACTCTATTAAAATACTCGTAGTATTTCTTCAAATGAATGCAAACCTTGGCTGTGCCATCATACAGCCCAAAAGTAGGAAATATACCTCTCTACCTGTGGGGTCTCTGATTTTTTTTTTTCCTCAAAGGAGAACACAGAACAAGCGATTTACAGAGCAGATTTGTCGGCTGTAGCAGACAAAACAAAACGCAATTTAATTTCAGGAGAAGGAGGCACTGAAGCTGTGTGTACAGGCCTGAGCGATGGAAAAGGTAGAGGGAGGGAGAGATATGGAAAGAAAGAAGCAAGGAGGCAGGATGTGTGTCTGCATGTTTGTGTGTGTGTGTGTGTGAGTGTGTGTGTGTGAGGTTTTCCTGCTGCAGCCAGTGAGAGCTGGTGGTCTAACAGCGCAGACAAACGGGCCATTAAACTGACCTGGCCCCTTTACTCTCCATCCCTCTAGCCTCCCCTCCGCTTCTCCCTCTTTTCCGTCTTGGTTTGTCAACTCTCCCAACATCAACCCCCCCTTCAGTCTCCCTGTTTGCTCCTGTACCACTTTGCTTTCTCCATCACTCGAATTCTGCCTTGTTTTCTCTCTTTCTCTCTTGCTTTCCCATCTCCACTGCTTGTTAACCTGTCTCCTCACTCCTCTTTATAGGCTGCACACACACCGACACATTTATATATGTGTATGTATATATATATGTACACACACACACACACAAAAACAAACAATCTGAGTCTCATTTCAAGGCAGTTAGAATCAAATTATTTTCTCCTCTCTGGGTGTTTTTTCTTCGTTTGCATCAAATTTTGGATTCAGTTATAGCTCGGAGTTGGCAGCCTTGCAGCAATCCAGTCAAATCAATAGGATTTGCCATGCTTGGGATGAGCTCACTCGTCCATTCACCACACAGGGAATACCTCGACTAAAACCCTCAACTGTTTTAGCTGGAGGTTAAAACTACTCAGTGTCAAAAGAAAGTGTTAGCATGTTGAGCTACAGCCTGGGCAGCCGTCCCATCACAAATCTTATACTCTCCCTTTCTTGCCTGAATCCCTCCCAGTCTTCATTTTTCTGTTTCAGTCTTAATGCCGAGTGGCTGAAGCTAAAGCTTAACTGCCGTACTACAGGATAGAATGGGAAATGAAGCTTCACATCCTCTGTTCAACCAGCGAGATCTTAAAGCTGGAAGAGAGGCAGATTTGGAAGAAGACAGAGAGCCGTACGGGATGGAAGAAGCCGATTTGGCAGAGCCATCATCAGGCAGGCGTAGCTTGTCCAACCTCCATGTGTAGATCTGGTTTGTGGGCCGGAGCGTTGGTGGGGCCGGGCCCTGCAGCTGCTGCCGTGCGGCTACAAGTCAAGCAGGGGAACCGAACCCCGGCTGCCTCCCTCTCAGGCCGAGGCTCACCACACCAAGACGCTGCACTG
>JAJHUR010091172.1:0-12952 GCA_027495735.1 Lutjanus campechanus
GGAAAAGAGAAGCACACACACACACACACACACACACACACACACACACACACACACACACACACATAGACACACACACACACACACACACACACACACATGCAAACGCACACATACACTTTCATCCATTTTTGTGTGAGAAAAGCTGCATCAAAAAAGTAAGAGAAGGTCATCCATGTAGTGTGACAACGGTCTCGAGCATCACCTTGCAGAATTTGCTTAGCCTCATTTTCAAAGCCGCATATGAGTGTTAATGTCGTCTCTCCCATTGACACAATTTCTGCACACTGTAAAAATAAACAATTTGTCTTAAACCAAAAAAGTTAAAGCCTTAAGATTTGTTGACTGAATTTGAAAAGTTGAGGTAATTTTGTAATGTTTCAAACCAAATAAACTTCAGTGTTTTCATTATCATGTAAACAAGCAACCATGACTTATCTTGACGTGTATTAAGAGATTCGCAGCAAGCTTTGATCATGATCATGAGACGGAGACTTTTAAAGTCAAAAACAATGTTGTAGGTCTTCTCACTCTTTTTTTTTTTTAAATAGTATTTCAGAGTTCGTCTTTTCCTGGAAAATGACTAAAAACTTTTGATGAATCATCCTGCACTCGGGGGAACACACTAAATTTGTGTCGAATGAAACACTTCCTTGCTTATGGTGCGCCTCAGCATGGAAGGAGAGGAGCAGACTGCAGTGTCTCTGGAGATTGGGCCTCACTGTAAAAAAAAAAGCACAACTTTATAACTTTATTCACTGATTTGGGTGAAACTGGATGGTATTTTATAGGTTTTCCATTCTGATGTCCATTGGCTGCTCAGCTTCAACTGAAGGTAACTGTTAGGTGGCTGTTAGCTGCTGTTAGTGGGCAACAGAACCGGGCTCAGCAGCCTCCCAGTGAACTTGAACAGTCATCAGTTGAAAAACAGCCTCAGAGACCAACAGGGAATACAGCACCAAGTTTGTGCATAGAGTTAACTAAAGTTTACTTGTGGTTAAAGTAAGTTAGCTAAACACTTAATGCCACTGGCTGGGTTAGCCTTGACTCAGCTCTGGTATGCTGGGAGCCAAACTCAGCAAGAAAACCACCTCGGTCGTGTAGCCTGTTCCCTGTGGCCAAACTGGTCTCTGCTGGTCCCTGAGGCTGTTTTGTTCCTGGTCCCCAGGGCCAAACACACAGGGCTATTGGCTACTGTGAGAATGTCAGTCAACGTCTGTAGCCAGTCCCTCCCTAGCTGCCTGTTTTAGAGCAAACACATAACCAATAGGCACTCCACTAGCTGTTTTATGGGCACTTTAACTCTCAAATAATGCATAATGGGAAGCAAATATGCTGATCATATTTCTTTAGAAACTTAATTTGATGAGTTGTTTAAACTCTAAACAGTATATTCATTCAGTTCATCATTTCAAGTCAAAAGATTTCAAGTTAGACAGACTCATGTTTATATGTTCTAAGTAAATGCAACCTTACCTTGAATTAATAAAACTTTTATACATAAAGTTAATGAGAAAAGAGTCGTTGATTCAAAAATTCCTAATTTCCTGTATGATTTTTTTTTACAGTGTGAAAGAAAATCAAAGTGTAAACGCGATGGAGGAAGACAGTGAGTACTAGAGGAGTGCTAGAAATTGCCAGCAATGGATCTCTTTTGCTTTTGGCTTTGTCGCTGGAGAACAGGGAGGAATTAAGTGTATTGGAGAATGAGTTGGAAAAAGACATTTCCTGGTGTGAGCAGAGGGGCGGCTGGAAGGAAAACTGCCAGGCACAGAGGCAGTGAGACACAGCCACTGTCCACCACTTTACCTTCCCCACTGTTGCAGGCGCTGTGTCTGCTGATACAGACTGGTGTCTGATCCCTGGAAGTAAAAGGGGAGGTACGAACAGGATGCTGACCAGTAATCGAGGAATGGCTGGCAGCTACGTCTGAAGAACGTTGCTGCAGAGCCTTTGGGCCAAAAACTGATCTGTGACTCAGCCTGTGCTTTGACCTTGTTTGGGAACTGCATTTGTTGGCAGGAACACATGATATAAAACTTATTACCCGAGGTGGAAGTAACTAATTTAAACTACTCTAGTTACTGAAATTAAGTCTTTTTAATTAAGTCTGTGATTTCACTCATACTTAGTTACATAATACATAGTATGCACTGCACATTGTAATCTTTCTGTTTACTTTTAAAATCATAATTCACTACTGAGTGGGCCTAAAATTTGAACTGATTCTGCATTCGTGTGGTGTTGGAATGATCGGCAAAACGAGCTCCAGACGGGGAAAAGTCTTGTGTACGTCTGCTCAAGTTGGAACAATAACTCAGCAAGTCTGGGAAGTTGTTGTTAATGAGTAAATGGTTGGTTGATGGTAAGAATTAAATACCATCAATCAACCACCTACCATAAATACTTGAGTAAATTGCACTTTTACTCAAGTATTTATAAAACCAGCAGTTTTACTTGTAGTTGAGTAATGTTTTAATGTTGCAGCAGTTAAGTTTGGGTATTGTTTGGATTTGAACAATTCCACTTTTCGATTTCAGTTCTTAATGATTTTTGATTCTGATTCTTTGAGTGTCCTCCTGTGTTTGTCACAGCAGAGTTGTGTGAAATGCTAATTACCACAGATAAATGCTACCAGTAGAAACAGTGAGCTAAGCTAACTAGCTCGGACTGACATTAGCTAGCTAGACAACCCTAATGACGGTGGTCTCTTTTCTGGTTTCTTGAATATTTTAGGGTTTACTTAGGCTATTTTAACATACCAACAGAGAGTATCCTGTCCATGTAAAGCATTTTGTAGCAATTTGTGCAATTCGCCAGTTAGTCAAGCAACTTAGCAATGGCTGATTGAGAATAGTGCTAGAATCCCGATTTCATAAGACAAATGGATTAGGAGAGGGGAAGACATCTATGTATTCAACCTGCATGCATGTCTGCAGGCGCAGACAGGTAGAATCCAAATTATTTTTATTTATTTTTTTTTAATTGTAATTTTGGAATTGATTCTTGTTTGCAATTGTTTTCATACCCAACCCCAGTAACAGTACTATATAAACTATATAAACAAAAAAAATTAGTGTAATCCACTTTTTAAAGGTGTCACTGGTAGGGAAAGTCCAGTTGAAGGAAGCCTGGCGTCTACTGCTGATCACTTAAGACTGCATAAGCACCTAATGATAACACATAATACACATGACTTTTAAGCTGAAGTGAAACTTTATTAGTGCGTGTGCATCAGAGAGAAAGAGAAAAACAGAGACAGCGAGACAACATTCTTTCTCAGTGTTTAAAAAAGCTGCCCCAGCATTGTCTGCCAGTTACAGTTAAAAGTTAGACCATAAATCAAAACATCACTTCCTGTATTGTGTCATTATTGTTTTGTTTGATTTATAATTTCTCAGCTTTTTTTTCTGTGTATTCAGCTGATAAGAATTACAGTCGGGGCTTAAAAAGGCACACCCTTGCCTGCTTGTTCAGCTACTAAAAATAAGCGGTGAAGTAATGCGAAAAACACTGCTCTATTTACATTCTGGTAAGTTACAGCCTCGACACTGCCTGCCTGCCTGCCTGCAGTGCTGAATCTGGGCTAAATGACTGAGGGGAAATTTCACTGCAGAGGGACAGGGAGAAATGGTGAGAAAGAGGAGGTAGAGAGAAAGAAGAAAGAAAACTGAAGCTAGGGAGAAATTGCTTAATTATTAAATAATCAGATGAGTAATGTCACCCATTAAGAGAATATTTCATATAAAAACAGTGGAAACAAAGCAAATGTTGGACATAAAAGGTTAAAAAACAGAAAAAGTTCTGTCAGAGATGCCAGAGCAAGATGAGTAGAGGAGACAGACTGCTGTCATCGCCATCAGACATGTGAGTGTTTGTGTGCGTCTGTACTGTGACATCTCATTCCTCCGTAATGGCTACAGGGAGGTGGGGGGCAGAGATAACAGACACTGCCGGGTGGATGGTGGATACAAATCTCTCTGGCTGAATTTATGAATGATTGGGATCAGAGGGGCACGTGGACGGATGTGTGCGCTCCGCTCAGACCCTGCCGGCCATCACGCATCCCCACTGACGACACTGCTGTCCTCAAACAGAGGGAGCGAGACGGAGACAGGCCAGATGATACCAAATGCCAAGAGGGCCCACAATCAGCCTCACTGTACTCAGCTGGCATGTCTTTGTGACGTAGGTTTTTGAAGAAGGAACACGTTTGTTGTATTTTTTTTTTGCTTTCTTAGAAGTAGACATAGACGGACATCACATGAACGCAGCACTGACTGATGAAAGCATGACAGCAAAACAATGCAGGGGGTTGTGGTACAGATTAAAGATGCAGATTAAAGATGCAATTTATTAAATTCCAAGAATCCACATGATGGTTTTGACTCCATTTAGGGGTGTTAAACTCAATTTCATCCCAGGCCACACCAGCATTATGGTTGCCCTCAAAGGGACAGTTGTAAATGACTGTATAAATGTCTCACCTTGTTAAAATCATTGTTATTATCTGCATCTGCATTCGACTGGTGGTTTTACTAATAAATTAATAATTAATAACTAGCTCTCAAAGCAGACGTCTAGGAAAATTAAAGGCAAGCAGATATTCAAATGCACAACTATTTTACAATTTATCTTACAAAATGAAAAATAATAAATAAATGTAACAAAAAATATATTTGCTCAAAATGAAATGAGGGTATTTTGCTAAGCATCTACTAATATTACATATACTACAACCACTTGGCTACTTGAGTGCCACTGCTGGAAACAGTTAGATGATATTCAAAGTTTCTTGTACGTTAACGTTCAGCGGCTAATTTGTAAGTAGTGGTTTACACTGTACTTCTGCACCACAGCTTAGAACTGTATTGTACAAATTATTTACTTTGCATGGTCTCCTGAGTCACATAAAAAGAGGTGCTGAGCCTTGACTTTGACACGTGACTTCGATTTTTCAAATGTTAAAACGACAGCTGTAATTCCTCTTTTGTCTAAATGCCTGTGGGGTAAAATTAGATGCATGTTGTGCACTTGCATGGATTTTTAGCAGATTTGATTGGCTGCCTGGCGCTGTGTAATCATAAAACTTCTGAGAAAGACAGACTGATCCGTGCTGCTCTTGCAATATCATTTACATGACTGATCATACAGTTTGATATTAATAACACGACATCTGGAGCACTGCTGCCGTCTGGTAAGAGATATGGAAGTATCCGGTGCTGTACCACCAGACGGCAAAGCAGCTTCTTCTCTCACGCTGTGAGGTTGCCTAATTCATCCTCAGCACCCCACCAGAATAGTTTTTAAAAAAATATGTTTTTATCTATTCAGGGAGAGCCAGCTTGACAGTGAGATGAGGCAGAGCAAGTTGAGGTTGGGTGTCTGCCTCTGTTTTTTATTTTTGACTGATTCACAGCAGATTATGTGAGTTCTCTTGAGAGCATGGTCAATGACGTATCAGTAGTCAGAAAGATGATCTCACTTAAATGGTTGGGGATTGGAGCCCGACCAATACAAGATTTTGGGGGCTGATGCCAATATTATTAACTAAAACATAAAAACAATTTGTATTATGTACAATATATAAATAATGGATAACGGATAAAACTGATACCACACAGGCCGATACAGCTGTGATAGAACAATATCAGTCTTTAATACTGACCCACCACAATATATTGGTCAGGCTTTATCAGTCATATTATGATATCTTACTCTACTAACAATCTAATAATTACAACTGAGGAACAGAAAATTGGTAATAAAGTCTGACAAAGTCCTCTACTGTGTTTCTGTCTGAGTTATCTGTGTCATCAAAATGTTTGGTACTGTAGAAGTCAGATTGTCTTTTATTTTTTAAATTGAATCTAGGAATTTCTTGCTGTCTTTTTTGAATAATAAACAATGGGGAAAAAAACTGGCAATACTAAAATAGAGATCAAAATCTTGATTGTATGTCTGGAAAACATTTCTTGAAATGTGCCCCTCTTTCCCAGCAGAAAATGCAATAACTTTTGAAGGCATCTGGGACATCAAATCCAGGGATATACTTAAACTGATCGACTTCTTTTCAAATTCTAGGTATTTTGCAGTGAAAATCAGGCCAAAGTGTGATTTTAGCTATTTTTTGACCACAAAGGTTTTAACCTGAGGTCTCGAAGAAAGACAATGTGTGACCACAGAATGGCAAAACAGGAGACCATTTGCATGTAGCATGAATATCTCCAGCAATCTCTTTTTAAGCTGGAAACAATTTAGAAGGTCTTGGGTGAGTAAAATAATCACGTAACAAAGCCTTCATTAAGCCACTTAGGGACTGATGGAGGGCAAAATGGTTCGATATGGATAACTAGATTTGGTTCTGTGCACATAAAGTGGCCAATCTTTATTTCATCCCACTGATTCCACTTCGTTAATGACTCCTCTGATATTTTAAATTAATGCAGAGTGATAGCAGCTACAGTGGAGCTGAGCAGCACCCAACCAGCTGATGATGAAACAGAGCACGGACTTCATCACGTATTTTGCCTCCGCCGCTCAGCCCCACCACCACCACCCCCACCCCCCTCACCTCCCAAAGCTCTGATGAGGAAAAAGAAGTAAAAGGAGCTTGTTTGCATCTTATCTGCAGGAAATAGCATTAGCCAAAATTGTACTCTTGGGTTGGGGCATGAAAGGGATGGCATGGCTGTGGCCATCATTAGCCCCGTCCCCCGACGTGCGGCCTGCCTCTGATCCGGAGCCAGGGCTGGGCAGGAAGGCAGAAGGTGGTCAGGAGAGGGTCGGCAGCCCTGGGTGGGCTCCACCACTTGGGCCTCGCTAATGGGCCGGCAGCCATCAGCCTGGTATGTCGGTATGCAAGCCGCCACTGCTCGTGTCGACGTCAAGGGATTTTAAATCGGCTGCCTGGAGCAGACGATTGTAAAACAAGAGCGCCCGCCCTGCTCACCTCACTGCGCTCGCTGCCACTATCACTGACCATCCACCTCTCATCTTCACATCTTCAACAGAGCAGAAACTGCACTGAGTTAGTTCTGCTTGGTTTGGTCTAATCTCAGTGCTTTTTGTGTCCATGTTTCCATGTTTCCTCCTTCTCAGAGGGAGCAAAACAGTCTTTCTCAGCTCACTCACGTCCCACAATGCCCTGCACCGCTACCAATGAGAACTCAGCCTTTTCCCAGCAGTTTCCACAACGGCAGCTATTTTTCCCATGCTCTCCTTTCAGAGAACCTATTTGGGGCATTGAGGCTATCAAACCAGCCGAGAATGAAAAAATAACTCTTTGAGAAGTCAAGAAAAAACAGAATCAATTCAACGGGCACAAATCACTTCTCAATTTAAGCAGACTATTGTTTCTTACTGCACGCACATCTTTGTATCAGTCTTAAAAAAAACTCAGCTTTTTTAAACAACTTCATCCTTTTTCTGTAACAATATACTAAAGTGTTACATGATGTTTCCTGTGCGTTTGGAAACAATGAGCTAATCGAAAAGCTGAGCGCCTGTATTTACAGCTCCTTTTGTGACCGATGTGTCGGGTGAATGGCTCGTCTAGCCCCGAGGCAAACATACAACCTGCCATTCAGGATAATGGCCGTGTCAATGAGAGAGGCATATCACCTTTGCTCCCAGTATTTTACAACACAAGGCTCCAATAGTAACACAGCTCTGAGGCAGCGGGCAGCATCACAGCCCCAACAGAGAAAACTGTCAAAGACACAGTGTCAAGTGTCTACTGATGGGACACTCAAGTGTCCCCCATTGTACTGTAAAAAGGTTGTGATGTACAGTGAAGCGCAGGCAGCTGAACAAATACAGGAAGGCGAGGGAATGTATATTCTATAAGAGCTCTTTGATACTATAACAAGAGGTTCTCACAACGAGACAAACAGGCTGTGACACCACCAGGCAGCATACTCGCCGGCTTATCAGAGGACTACTATTAATACCAGTGGGACGTTGTCCCCCTGTCCCCTGAGGGAGAAAGATGGCGGAAGTCATCGATTCTTCCCACCATAATCTCTGGGAAGGACAGACCTTGCCTTTTCCCTTTTGGGTGACGAGGGTTATTATTCTAAAATTTTGAAAGGGCCCACACAAGGGCTATTTCTGTGCCTCGGCGATGGCGAGGCATTACAGAGTCAGAGTCTGATCCACTGTAGCACCAACAAACAGCCGCTGTCGCAGCCTCTCCTTCCCAGGACTGCTTCTTCACCTCTGTGCGCTGCCGATCTGTCCAAACACAATTTGTTGATATTGTCCCCACAAGAAAAATAACAACAGTGGTCATTTCTTCGAATGCGGATGACCTGAGGTTACGTAACAAGGACCTCTAGTGGCTGCGTGAGTTATGGAAGTTGTCTCTTAGATGCAAAGGCGGAAGTAGCGTGTTGTTGTTATAACACTGTCAAGCCGCAAAACCACTTAGGAGAAGAGTGGATGGAGGCAACATTGGCAAAGGAAACCACTGGTCACATATCCTTTCCTATTTTTTTTTTAACCCATTACATTAACATCCATAACATTTACCCAGTAGTTTTGTATCTCAAATCTGTGGTGGCTGATCAGAAAATCCACATACAGATTATTTTTGAAACATCTGTAAAGCAATGAGGTACAATCTCGTTTACTCATATGGGTCATTCTGAAAGAAACCTACACCAACATATTTTGTCTTTTATCTGACATGTAATCTTCAAGTCGTAGCTAATCGGCAGTTCTTGTTCCTGATTAGGCTTTTATTTAGGGCTGCAACTAACAATTATTTTCGTTGCACATTTATCTGTTGATTAATTTCTCTGTTAATCAATTGTTTGGTCTATAAAATGGTGAAAAAATGTTGATCAGAGTTTCCCAAAGCCCAAGATGTCACCCTCAACTGTTTCATTTTATCCACAACCCCCTTAAATAATTACTCAAACAAAAATCCTCTATTAATTCTTTTTTTTAAAGCCTTGTTTTTGCTTGCGTGAGACACCGTGCCGCAGGCCCCTGTAGATGGTGCACGACGTACAAGGTGGCACAGAAACCTTTATGTACGTTGCTGTATTCTCTGAAACGCCAGAGGGCGTGCAGCCAAAATATTCTGTGCATTACCGGAGGAACGTCACTATCCAACATCCCGCTGACCAGAGAGCTTGTCACTACTGAGAAGACTTTATCTGCTTATGACTATAAAAAATAGACAAGGCTGATGCAAGAGGGGATGTTCTGCCAAATGCTTACGTACAGAGAGATTTCTTGACGGGGAATGTAGCCGTACTACACCGTGGTCTTTACATATGATGTTTGTGGATGAGATCTGCTCGCCCAGTCTTCCTCCATGGGATGAGAGGCACAGCAGAGGTGCATGATCAAGCACCGCAACACCTTGTGGAGCTATCCTGCTTAAGCCGACACAGGATATGATGTCATTTTATGTTGCGCACTGGGCACTCCAGGGTGAGCAGAAATCCAGTTTTAGAGGGCTTCTTTGGTTCAGCCGAGTCAGAACACTTTTACTTGTTTGAGTGAACGTTAAGGTTGTTTATGACACAATCCAGCCTGTGAAATGCTTGCTTGTCAATACAGATGAGGAGACAGAGAAGCAGAAGGAGAACAGACAGACAGACCAATATGAGGACAGACTGACAGACTTGGATGCCAGAGCAGCTGCCAGAGCAGGTCCTGATGGTAGAGACAGAGGGGAGGCAGACAAACTGCACAGTGGTGGTGACAGGATGAGGATGAGAGGAAGACAGGCAGCATCTGTGTGTGTGTGTGTGTGTGTGTGTGTGTGTGTGTGTGTGTCTGCATAAATATCAATTCATGTGTGCTTTGTGTAACACTCTTCCTCTGGCAAGCCCAACCACTACTGTAGGCCTGCCTCTCTCTCTCTCTCTCTCTCTGTGTGTGTGTGTGTGTGTGTGCTCGTGTGTGTAGATCTGGAGCAGTTAGAGCAGCAGTAAAGCAGATGTTTCCTCTGTTTGGCTCTAGAACATGAACATGAAGAAAAACAAGGGCCTAACAGAAGACAGGATCTCATTGATCATACCTTCAGCAACTGAGTCCAAACTGCAACCAATAAAAAAAAAAAGGAGGCTCTGAGCTCATACTGAAGAAGACACCACAAGGTTTAATTCAGGTTAGATAGATGTTGACAGAGGTGGCAAAAGTGCACACATGCTTGACTCAAGCATGAGTACAGATACTTGATAAAAGCAGAAGTACTGATTCAACTTCAAGTAAAACTGAAAACGTACGGGCTCTGAAATGTACTCGATGTATTAAAGTAAAAAGTGGCCCTCTGAAGGACATTTTTACCAGCTGTTTCTGTGCAAAGCTCACCTTCTCTCTCTTGTCTGTCAAAAATCAACTTAAACATACAGTGAGTACGTATTTTCACGTTGTCACTTCCCACCTCTGACTATTGAATATCTTAATAGTCACCTAGTCAGACAGTGTTGCTACTGCAGCACTGCTACTGCCAGGCTGATCTTTCTACACTGAGTTTGTAGAGGAGTTGTTCATATTGAGGCTGATCAGACCCAATCAGGAAGTAAACTTGGGTGTCTGCACCTGTGTCTGTATCTGGTTTGAAAACGCCAGAGTAGTGTGGATGCTAGGCATAACACAAAAACATATCAAGGCTCATTTCTGCTTAACATTCGGTACACATATGGATACGGAAGGAACCTTCTGTCGCTACTTTGCATTCGTTTCATCCATATTTGTGGACGTTGAAAAGCTTATGGATACGGATGAAATGGAGCAGTGCCAGAGCAGGACTCAACGAGGAATCAAAGAGTATTGGAAATTATGTTATCAGCAATTACTTTGTAAAAACAATTCTTGAGCCACACATCAGACCACTGCTGTCTACAATGCTGCCTCTGCTTTTGTCTTTTTCTAAATTATTACAACCTTGTCCAGTGTTTTTTGTTGTCAGAAACTTTTGACTCTTCTTCTCTATTCTACTCTACTCTTCCCTATAATGGATGCATTGCTTTACATCCATACCAATGTAAAGGATGCATGGGCACTGACAGTTACATCATTTGAAATGGACTATTTTTCTACATAAAGGGGGCGTAAACAAGGCTTTAGTGTGGATGTATCATATCATATCACTTTGTACATCAACTGCCACTTGTTTACGGTGTGCTGACTGGTGTGCATTTTGAGTTATCATGTTTATTAGTAATCTGTGTGTAGAATCCACTTGTTCTGTGTCAAAGCTAATCTGGAAAAAAACTCTTACCAATGATAATAAGTGAGCACAGTGTTTGAGAGTGAATATGGGTGTGAGAGTGGCCGATGGTGCAAAGAGGTCCTCTGAGCTCCACCTCTGTCCTGACAGTCCCAGTTTTGGTCAGCTGTGAGGAGCGGAGCAGCTGCACAGCGCTAATCCTAACAGGCAAACGTTGTGAACACAAGTGTTCTGCTGCTGCTGCTGCCGAACAGCCAACCACATGTCAAAAGTGTCGAGTCACCCTGAGGGCAGCCACTTGACCCAGGAATGCTCTATCACACTGGACTACACTGTATGCTTTTTCTCTCCTCTGCAGACGGTGGCCAATTAGCACTGAGAAAGAGTACGGTGAGGTACAGTGTGACAAGAGTGATGACAATCAAGTCTTTTCTAATTAAAGGACCAGTATGTAGGATTTAGTGGCATCTAGCGGTGAGCTAGGATTGGACTATATATCAATATTATGTTGATAATGTGATATGAGACTATATATCATCTTTTGGATATCGCTGTATTGTGATATGGCAAGTGTTGTCTTCTCCTGGTTTAAAAGGCTGCATTACAGTAAAGTGATGTAATTTTCTGAACTTACCAGACTGTTCTAACTGCATTATTATTTACCATTACTCACTTAGTCATTATATTCATGGTACTAATGGTCGTTTATTAAAAAAATCTCATTGTTTTAATATTTTGTGAAAGCACCAATAGTCATTCCTACAGTATTGTTGCAATATCCATTTTAATATTGAGCCATTTTGGCAAAAATATATTTTATTTTATTCATATTGCCTAGGCCTAATGGTGAGGTTGCAGATTATAACCAACTGAACATTCCTTGACTTCCTTAACTGTAGGAGAAACTACAGTGGCAGCGCAACTTGCGAAAAAACTACGGATGCACAGATACCAATACCAGCATTGGGTATCAGTCTGAGACTGTCATCATGTACTAATACTTGTACTCATAACACTACTTTGATACCACACACTCGATATCACATCATGAAAAGTAAACACAAGCAACTTGATTAAACATCTAAAAAGAACCAACATGATGCAGAGTTCAAGGAGTTTGTTAAAGCTTACCCTCTTTTCTTGATCGTGCCGTCATTATTGGCGAGAGACTCATCGTCCTCAATGTCAGCCACTAACGACTGCAGCAACTTTGCCAACTGCCTGTTACACAAACTCACAGACTGCACCTGTAAACTGAAGCTGCTGTGCAGTAAGTCCCGCCGAGCATAAGCTAGTTGAATGTCTCGGCTAATTAATGCGAAGACGAAGGGGGAAAAAAACACAGCTGCCACACCCTCTTTTCTTCGTCAGTAGCGCTTTCCAGTCCTTCCGGCTGTTGGTAATAACCTATCTTTTAAAAACGGCATGACAGTACAGTACATCCAACTAATTACCTCTGAGGCAAGAGGGACACAAAGAAGCAACTTAAATACTACACATGTAGAAGTGTTAAATGATCAATTATAATGAAATAATTATTGTATGTAACATCATATGAAACAGTAAACTTAATTCTGCAAATAATGTTGTGAAATTATTTCCAGTGAAATATATACGTATATATGATAAAAATAAAATATTTTCTAAGAGTCATAGAAGGAAGTGTAATGTCATTAATCAGCACTTGTATTGGTACTCAGCATCAGTAAGTACTTTTAGAACTCGTACTTTTAGTTTTTCTTTCAAAAAAAAAAAAAAAAC